>CAODLS014828749.1:0-17247 GCA_948243855.1 Flueggea neowawraea | reverse complement strand
TCAATGGTAGGGAATATGTTGACTTGATCATTGTCATAACCTAGCATTTTGTGCTTCAAGTAAAAATTCACCAGTTGTTCATCCGATGGTTGCACTCCGAATCCTGGTACATCCTCCCAACCAATTGTTGAATCTGACATTTAATCACTGCAAGAAGCTGCAAAAACCCATCAAGTAAATAAAACCAAAGCATTAACCGAAAATAAAAAACAGAGGGGGGGCTATAAAATTGGACTAATTACCTCGTTAATGTTGTGGCACAGTTGATAATCTACTCAAATTGCTGATGAAAGTGATTAGTATATATAATATTAGTGTATGGAAAATGAAAAAATTAATTTATTCGAGCATGATGAACGTTTTTTCATCACCAAATGAAGAAGTTATGATCAGTTTTCTACTTCACTGTGAAGTTGGTTACATGGCTAAGTTGTAATATGTAATTGGTTCTTTTATGCTAGTGAGTCATAGCCGCGTTTGTCTGGTCCAAATGCCTCTTGAATTGTTTATTGCTTAAAGAAAATTAATTATGTGAATGTCGATGTCGCCAATAAGCTTATTTTAGTGTACGCAACGATAACATTCTATCCACATAAATACAATGTATACAAGATATCATTCAATATTATGAGTTTACCACTGGTCTAATAGCATTGCTCAAAAGTCTAATAGCTAGCATATTGTTATATAAACTTGTAGTGTCATACTCTCACATCATCGAGAAGTTGAGGCCAAGTGTTGCTTATAAATGTTTTCCTTCTTCAAATTATTGAGGTGTCATTTCAGGACAAAACTATGAAGGCCCATAAACTCAAAGCAGGCAATATTTCAATGGATGGTCCTAGCGCGTGATCGTCAAGGGGACATGGTACACAATAATTGGAACCATATGTGTGAACTCGATCAAAAAGTCCTTGAGCTAAAGCTTTGTTTTCAAGCCCCTTAACCTCAACTGTAAGGCTATTGTAGTATCATGCTCTCACATTAAGGCGCCTTTTTAGGACAAACCATGGGGGTGCACCTTTTCAGGACAAACCGTGAGGGCCTATAAGTCTAGAGCGGACAATACCTCAGTGGATGAGCTTAGCACGTGATCGTCGAGGGACATGGTAAACAACAATTACAAAACTAAAATAAAATGTTAATATTTTAAGTTTTATTTGATACTTTAGTTATCGAAGAAAAGGATTGAATCTAATAAAAATTTGTTTAAAGAAGAAAAATTGTTTGCTAGTAGTTTAAAAAGAGTTTTAAATGAGTTGTGTTTTTTCAAAAATATCAACTCTTTTGCATGGGAACTTAAAAACTGAATAAGGGTATATCAGAAATATTTGATAAAAAATATAGTTAGTCTCATTCATTTGGGATATGCAAAGTAGTTTTTTTTTTGTCATATAAAATGCTTATTTAATGAAAAAACACAAATTTTAACTTAATTCACATTTTTGTTACGAATTCAAAATTTTTGCAAAAAAATTCACCAAATTTTAGTCTTGTAATATTTCTGTCATGAAAGCATGGCAAAAATGTGAAGAGTAAAATTCGTGTTTTTTTAATTAAATAAGTCCATATATGAGAGAAATAAGGTAGTATTTTAATTGTATAAACGTGATTGTACATGAGGAAATGTAGAAATTAATTATAAAAAATGTGGAAATTATATTTGCGTCATATATGTAAACCATATCTGATTTAATTCTTAATATTAAAAATATAATTCTTCATTAATTGGGGAAAACAATGTGGATAAATTGTGGAACTTCCAAGCAAGGAACATGAAGAAGAAGGGAGAGTAAAAGGTTGAAAATTTTCATAAAAGGATAATTACATTAGCATCCTTAAAGTTTATCATAATCTCTAATTAAGTTCTTAAGTTTTAAAAAATTTCTTATTGTGTTCCTACCTTTAAATGCAGTTAGTCATACTTCAACTAGAATTAATAGGACGGTGTTCATGTAAGGCACTCTTATGTTGTCTTCTCCTATACATAGATGCAATTATCCCAAATATTATTAATTTATGTTAGTTCTGACTAACTGCTTTTAAGAGAAGAGATGTAATATAAGTCTTTTGAAAACTTAGGAACACAACGAGAGATTATAGTAAACCTCAGAAATGTTAATGTAATTATCCCTTTCTTAAATGACCTGCTTTATTAAAGTTGAACAAGACACACCATCAATAATTTTACATGCCTGGCTTGTAGATTTAATTTCATTCAGCACATTTGGATTACAAAAATGAAGATTGAGGACATGGATATAGTAGAATTAATCATTTTAAGAGGAAACTTATGTGTATCATATTAAGATCTACATAAGTGCAAGACTAATCAGAAATTGAAAATAACAGGACACTAAATGGAAATTCAAAGAGTATCCTCTTGATCACTTTTGCACTGTCCCAGCTGAATGTACTTTAAAATTCTATAAATTAGGCTCCACCAGTACTTGTGGTCACCCTGCAGAAACATCACAGAATGAGTATCAGTATTCAATTTGCAAAATCGACAATAGAAAAATTAATGCACAAAACTGATTTTTTCTTACCTTTTTCTATTCGGTCGAGGTTCGTCTGGTTTCAGTAACACAAGTTTTGGTTCCTGTGGCAGTACTTGGTAATTTTTATTGGGTTTTTTTTTTGTTTTTGAAAAGATGTTGAATTGAATTTTAGGCTATTAGCTTCCTTTTTTTTTGAACTGAAGGCTATTAGCTTCCTTTTCGTACTTAATTGTGGATAATGTTAATGTAGGGTATTGTATTTATAAAAAAATTGTTTTTATATTAGTTTTCTGTATTTAATTGTTTGGGACGCTTCTATCCTGAGTTGTGATCATTGGAGTTTTCATGGTTGATTGGACTTGTGGGAATGGACAATGTTGCTAGAGCTTAGGAGGATATGCATCATTTATTATTTGACAATCCATGAAAAGTTTTGGATTTTGAATTGGAATAGGTGTTTTTTGAGTTTGAAAATTGGGTTCGTTTTTAATCAAACTTATTTATTCATTAGGCTTTCATGTATGCGTTGATATTCAAACTCTATGGAATTCTTGTTGTGTGCTATGTTTGCTATAATTTGTTAGCCCTGAATAAATGGTGAAGATATAAACTTTGAACCTGATATTTACATGAAATAGAAAATTGTCTTTATGCTGAAAGAAAAAAGGTTTGTTCTGTTTTTTTAGCTATTAATCTACGTATAATTGGTTTTAGCTAGATTCTATTTTTTTTCTCGTTGACAGTCAAGATGATGTGTGCTTAAAAAACCATTTCAACTTCTTTGTAAGTGACCAAACTTTAAGATTTAATCATGGATGAAATGTTGATTTAAGGTAGTGCAGTATGTGTGAGAGACTTGCAGCATGTACCAAAAAGGGTTTAAGAACTCTTAGATGGTTGAACCAAAAAACTCTTGGATGGTGAAATCAATTAACACAGAAGAATTCTTTGTTCATTAGCGTTTTTGGTCTGTCATTATACATCTATATGTTGAACTTGCCATATTTTGCTTCTGTAATTAAGAAACATATGAATCCTTCCACTAAAAAAAGCTGAATAATGTAATAAAAAAGTTGGAATTTATCTCTCTATATTTGCAATTCATGCCCCTTTTTTTTCAATTTATGCTTACATGAATAGAAAATCAATAATAAAGTTTTTGAAAAAGTGGTTGTTTAAAGCCAAACTTTAAATGAAATATATCCATGAATCTTGCCACCCGTTAACTTTTTTAATTAAATTTTCAAATAAAAATGAGATAATTAATGAAAAGAAGGGTAAGAATTAAGTCAAATTATTCTTTAAAAAAATGTAGTGAATATGGTTAGGTTGGGATTAAATTTCTTGATCTAACTTGACTTTAAATATATCAAATAAACTGTTTCAGAAAAATGGTTTTGAAGACTATTACTTCCTCCATCTCAATTTGATAGGCATGTTTTCTATTTTGGATGTCCTAAAATATAGACATACTTTCCTTTTTTTCTTGCATTTATTATTAGCAAAGTTACAAATTTGTCCTTATTTAATCTTTCTTTTAACTAATTCATTAATTATTAAAACACTTTGTCAAAGGGCATAAATGAAAAATTATATAGAATTAAATGATTTCAACTACTAAAACTACCATTTCTTAATTCTAGTGAAAGTTAGTTAGTACCTATCAAATTGGAACGAATGAAGTATTTTAATAAATATTACTAACATTAGATATATTCCGTTGTTTATTGCAAAAAGAAAACAAGATATATTCTGTTGTTTCTATAATGAAAAAAAATATAAATTAAATATTTTTCATATGTGAGAAAGAACTACGTAATTCTACTTTGAATGTTTCATCTAAAGAAATTTCTAAATTCAATATAAAAATTTGGATAAATGTAATTTTCTTGGTCTTGATATTTTTAAATCATAAAATTTCTTAAAAAATTTATTTTACTATTTTTATTTATTGAAAAAGAATTAAATAACTCAAACTCGCAACATCGCCGGTGTATTTACATACTAAAATAAAAGAAGTAAACTAATAACAATCAATTTAAAGAAGATAAGATTATTTAGTCTTAAATTTGAAATTATCAAAATGGTTAGAAAAATTCCTGCCAAATTTCGAAAAAGATATGTATTAACATTTCACAAAATTTAGAGATAATTAGTATAGATGTTGTTTATAAATTTGCAGAGAAACATGTGCTTCACACTCGGTAGCTCCTAGGCCAACGTATATAAATTTAATATGTTACATAGATTTTATAGAAAAATATAAAAATATGAGGACCAAACTGTTGATTGAGGCCATTCTTAGCCGGAGAATATGTTAATTTGTATTTAAGATATTTTGAGGTTCGCTAATTGTGTTGTTTATTGTCTTGTAAGAACATTCGATTCATATAGTGGTTCTATCTGGTGCGATATTTCTACTTGATTTTATTGTAAATGTTTTAGCTGAGGATATGAATTATTTATTTTTTAAAAAGTATTACCAAAAGTAATTAAAATATGAAAATATTAATTATTTTTTAATGGGTATATGTAACTAATTGGTTCCATGTTTTGCAATAATCTTTTTATGTTCTAGTATATTAATTTGAATCTGATTTTTATTAATTGATATATAACATTTCTTTTCGCAATTCCATTCAACGAAAGATAGACTCAATAGTTCATTTGTCAAACAATGCCCAAAATGTATAAAATTACAACACACACCTGAATATATATTTATCAAGAACATTGAATATTCACTTTAAAGACAAATACAAATCAATCCCATGCATAAATAAATTTTCGATCAAACATGAAAGAAAGAACACGAAAACTAAGCAGAAGCAGAACTCTTCAATGACTCGTACAAATAATTCCCAATAGTCGCAACAAGATTAGCATAAACGATCATCTTGTTGTTCATGTCTGTAAGAGGAGTGATGGGTTTGTTTTTGAGAGCAATCTTGAGGCCAATCTCACAGGCTTTGAACTCAAGTATGGCATTATTCGGCAAGACACCAATGACGTGATAGTTTGGCAAGAAAAATTTGGCTTTGTTCATAGCCTTAATGCCATCCAAGAAGTCCTCTCGAGCATTGTAATAATGTTGGGCACACAATGTGTGAGCATCTTTCAAGTTCAGTTTTGAGGTTGATTCGATCAATGGTTGAAATCCCTTTAAGCTTTCGTTTAACAGCGCCACTGCTTCGTTGATCACTGAGGTTTCCAGGTCTTTAAGATCTGTTCGGTTCGTTTCGGGGATTTTCGCTATGGTTGTCAAGCAGAATTTGGGGTCGTGTGTCTTGGAACAAATTGAGTTAATGTCTTGTTGTGTGACATTTTTTGTTGGTGGTGGTGGTGGAGCTGGCGGCAGTGGCTCCCACGACGGGAGTGGCGGTTGTACTGATGGAAGTGGCGGAGGAGCTGCAAGCGATGGGGTCATGACCATGGATAACGTCAGTGAAAGGCAAAGTATCACAAATTTTGAAGCCATTGTTGATTGTGATACAAGGCAAGATGAGTCGGAACCTGAAACCTAGAATTATTTGTGATTATATTCGTGATATTATATATCATTTTATGCAAAAGAAAATTAGCAGATGTTAGTTTCTATGAGAAACAAGAAAAACAAGAAGAAAACTAACGGATTATTTCACCAACAAATTAGGTTAATTAAGACATAATAACTAATTAGCTTTATTTTTTGGTGGTTGTTTCAATATATATGTAAAAAGTGCACTAAACTAGGGAAAATATTGTTCTAATTTGTTTAAATATGGTGATTGATGTTAATGAACGATTATTCCTTCAGAGTAACCATCAGAATGTTCATTTGTGGTTAATCATTGGTAGTTATACAGGTAATTAAGTATGTGTTAAAGCAAGCCTGGAAGGACTATTTATTGATTGCATTGCATATGAATTATCTATTTTTAGTGATGCCAAAATTAGTAATGGTTGTGGTAATGAAAATATAAAAATTATTCAAGATATTGGAAAACTTTCCTATTTAAATCTAATGCTATACAGATATGGAATTGAAATTCCTAGCATAGGCAAAAAAACTGTCACAAAATTATAGATTTTGCAAATACAAATCAAACTTTAAAATACAAATTTCTCTCGGAATTGTTATTATATTGTTTAGCTAATTTGTGGATCAAACATACTGTAAATTTATTGATACGGTTCAAATCAGAATTTTTTTTGCTGAATTTAAATAGACTAATTTTTAGTGCACTTGTGTTGCACGTAATAATTTTTTTTATACAACCACATTTTTAATATTATGCAACACTTATCCAAATTTTAATATATTATTAAAATTTAAACTCCTAGATAAACAAAAAAAATGAAAATATAACCATTAAATAATAAAATTGGAAATTTTGTAGACAAATAAAGATATTTTTGTACAAAAATTAAGGATGACAATGCTATATGAAAAATTAAAAAATTAAAAACATAGATACATAAAAATTAGAAAACTAAAAACTTTAAATATCATGATAATAAGATAAAGAGAATATATTTTAAAAAATTACATAAAATTTAAAGATAAACGTCTAAGAATAAAAGCTGAAGTGTCAATATAATAAAGATTTAAAAAACAATTGAACAGATAAATAAAGATATTTCTTTAGAAAAATTGAGGTCAATAACATAGAGAATAATACTTGTAAAAAAACATAGAAAATAATATTTTATATATCAACCATACGAAATTTATACTTGTATGACAATTAAAATGCAATTTCACAATGGACCGGTACTATTTTTCTACCAAAAACTTCAAATAACATAAATTTAAAAATAATCTAACAATAATATTTAATAAAATTTTTGGTTAATTACTATTGCGTTGCTAAGTTATACTATAATCTCCTATTCAATCCCTCAATTTTGAAAAGTCTCCTATTATGTCTCTGCTTATACGCATCGTCAGCTAAGAATATATGTTCAATACCTAATTCTAATATTTATTTCTCCAAGTTTGTATATAAATACTTTGTGCAGAACCTGTGATACTAAGATTATATGTTAAACATATATTTTGGACTGATGGTGTGTACAAATATGAACCTAATAGAAAGTTTTTCAAAATTAAAGGACTAAATAGGATATTACTGTAACATATGACGCTATAGTAGCAACAAGGAAGTGAGAAGTAGTTGCGTATCTTGTTGCTCAAACATACTTGAGAAGTAGAAAAATAGAAGAAAACTTGAAGACTGAATTTAAAAATAGATGAGATAGATAATATTTTTAAAAATATGTTAAGATAATATTCATTATTTAAAAATAAGTATAAAGTAGATAAGTAAATGAATCAGAAATTGACGATGTCGCAAATAAAGACCAATTATTTTGGTAAAGAATACGATATAAAAATAGAAAATTACGAATATATAATTTATAATAGCAAATGAAAAGCATAATATAAAGAAGATAACTAATTGACAAAAATGATAATGAAGTACACTATTGGATTATAAGCATCTGAAGAAGCCTTGCAGAATGAGGCCAAAATTTAAAATTACCGATGTCTTTTTCGTCAATCTCATTGTTAAGTTCATTTCCCTTTTGTTTAGATTGCAGCTCAAAAAGTAATGCACATTTCTAAGAACTAACTTAAACAATTTATATTTCTTTTTTTCCATTTTTTATCCTGCTAATTCCATAAAGAAAATGAAAATAAAAAGGAAGAGTATGTTAGTCCAAAAACGTTTTAGCCGTCTTCATACATTTATTAGTAGTATGATTAATCAGTTGATAAATTTAATCTATCTGAATTATGAAACGATCGCTCCCTAAAGTAAACGACACCTAATCTCTCGGATGACGGATCCTCAATTCTGAACGACATGACAGTTTCTACCGGGACAGAGAAAATGACAAAACGACATGAACATCATGTTTTTTAATTGAACGACCAGTCAGTCATTCAGACATCAAATTTGCTACTTGGGAGTCTTGAACTGAACTGATAAAGCGGAGCTAGCTAGATAACCAATCTAAACAACCACATCCGCAACCAAAAATGGCGGCCGCCCTATCTCGACTCCACCTCCTCCGCCCCTCACCACCCCTCACCAAACCCTCCGCACTTCTCTCGAAGCTCCCTCCCTCGTCTCTCATTCTTAACCGTCGCCGCAATTTCACCACTCTCTGCTCCACTTCAGACGAAAACAAAACCTCACAGGTTCGTTCATATACACCCTATTCATACCTTTCTCTTTCTAGATGCTCAATTTTTACCGAAACCGGCACCATTTTTTTTTTGCAATTAAATAGAATGGATCGATTGTTGGCGACTTGCTGGACTATCTCAACGAGTCATGGACTCAATTCCACGCAACAGGTGTGTAATTGAAACAGTGTTGTTGAATCGGTGATGTTTTAGGTAATGAGGAGTGTTGTTGAATTCTCCTTTTTTTTTTTGTAGCGGAAGCAAAGACGAAGCTTGTTGACACTGGATTTGAAATGCTGAGTGAGAGTGATGAGTGGGAGCTGAAGCCTGGTGGACGTTACTTCTTTACGAGAAACATGTCCTGTTTGGTTGCGTTTGCTATCGGAGGGAAGTGAGTCCTCGAAACAATTCGTTTTCTCTTTATTCGAAAAAAAATGCTCATTTTGTTTCTTCGATATCTGACAGTTTGCACCAAAAAGTTCTCTTTACGAAGCATGAAAGCAAAAATCATGTTGTTGTAATTACAGTCGTTGACTAAAAGGTACTTTAACGATGAATCACCAATTTAAACCAAATGAAGCCCAATATAAGAACTTGAGTTTTTTTTTTAATGCAGTTCAGATCTTAAATACGCGTAATCGTGTTGTGAAGAGCTCAATTTTGGAACAATAAAGGAAAATGGGAGCTTTTCATTTTTATAGTGTAAATAAGTTTGGATAAATTTAATGCTGTGTTTTTGGTAGTCAGCGTGTTTTTGGAGCTGCAATATTTTTCCTGTCCTGTGAGATTGTTTTGTCCAGAAGGGCTGTCCTGTGAGATTGTTTTGTCCAGAAGGGCTTACGTTTGATGGGTCTCTCTTTTCTGTATGACGCAGTTGCATTTGGCTACTTAATGTGCATGTTATTGAAGTTCTTTTAGCCCAATGGGTTGTTCAATAACTTACGGTTTTTGTTAGATTTGCAGGTATAGTATTGGGAATGGATTTCATGTAATAGCTGCGCACACAGACAGCCCGTGCTTAAAACTCAAGCCAAAATCTGCATCGTCCAAGTCGAGTTATCTTATGGTCAATGTGCAGACATATGGTGGTGGTTTATGGCATACATGGTTTGACAGAGACTTGAGTGTTGCGGGAAGAGTCATTGTGAGAGGCGGAGATGGAACCTTCACCCACAAGCTTGTGAAAGTAGATAGACCTTTGTTACGAATACCCACGCTAGCAATTCATCTTGATCGGTGTGCCTTTTCTTCCTTTGAATATCATTATTCTCTTGCTTGTCACAAGGCTTATATTGTTGAATTTAATTCTGTGTTGATGTTTGATTAGTGACACATTCCAATGTGTTTTAGAGGTTATGCCACTGTTTTTGAAAATAGAGCTTTTATCTGAAGAATAAATGAATATTCATGGTTTTAGTGCTCCTGTCGTATACATGTCATTTGTGGTCTCCAAGTGGAAAACAATATTCCATGCTCATTCAATTCTCTGCTGTTTGTGTTATCTTGTTGATTTTTCAGCACTGTGAACAAAGATGGATTTAAGCCAAACCTTGAGACTCACCTGATTCCACTGCTTGCAACTAAACCGGAGGAAGAACCTTCAGAATCAAAAGAGAAAAATTCTGCCTCTTCAAAAGCTGTCCATCATCCATTGCTTATGCAGGTATATTTTCTTATATTTATTGTGATTTAAAGGCTGATTATTGTACTTATTAACTAATTCTGAAGCTATCTTGAGGTTAATCTATTCTTTTAGTACAGATTTTGTCATCTGAGTTAAGTTGCAGCCCTAATGACATAATGAGCATCGAGTTGAATGTTTGTGATACACAACCTAGCTGCCTTGGAGGTGGAAATGATGAGTTTATTTTTTCGGGACGATTGGATAACCTTGCTTCAAGTTATTGTGCATTAAGAGCTCTCATTGATTCGTGCAAGTCATCTAGCGATTTATCAAGTGAACACGCTATCAGGATGGTTGCTTTATTTGACAATGAAGAGGTAGCTTCTTTTGCACCATTTGTTCCTCTGTTTCTTAATAATGGTTGCATCAAGTTCTGTTTGTTGATTGACTAATAAGCAATTTTACAAAATCAGCGCATCTATATGACATTCCAAATGCATCTCATTGCAATTTCTCATTATCTCAGACTATTTATGTTTAGGTGGGTTCAGATTCAGTTCAGGGGGCTGGTGCACCTACTATGTTTCATGCAATGAGACGTATAGTTGGGTGCTTGGCTCACAATAAAGTTGCTGAAGGTGCTATTGACCGTGCGATTCGACAATCCTTTCTTGGTATGACTCAGTTGGCACTTCCCTTAGCATCAGCAACTCCTTAGTCTGGATGCTGTTCGACCTCACTTGGCTGACTAGCATCTTAGCAGAAAATAGCTTCATTCATCGCTTCTGGTGTGAACAGCTTCTAAAGTTGGTCTTGCTCTAGCTTCATTTTATCACTTCTGGTGTGAAAAGTTGGTCTTACTCTTTGTTTTGCCGTATTGAACTTTCAATCTTTTCCTGATCATGTTGAACAAGAGCACCGTTTTCAATATTTGTTTACTTTAAGAAAAGGCACGCACACAGAACAATAAAGAAAACAGAGATCTCACTGCACGTAAATACTGGACATTACTTTTGATGTATTTGTTCTATAGTATTTTTGTGCATAGCAATTGTTATCAGGTGTTCAAGTCCTTTATGTGCTCAGTTCTTCAGAACTGCTTACCTAAGTCCTTGGTCCTTCATCAGTTCCTTATCTCCTGAAAGCTGTCATTTCTAGCTACTGATGGTAATTATATGGATTTCTGGAATCTTTCCCCTTTGCAGTGTCTGCAGACATGGCCCATGGAGTTCACCCAAATTTCATGGACAAACATGAAGAACACCATAGGCCAGAAATGAAAAAGGGACTTGTAATAAAGCACAATGCAAATCAGCGATATGCAACAAGTGGTGTCACATCTTTCCTTTTCAAAGAAGTTGGGAAAATTTATGACCTTCCAACTCAGGTAATTGTCTATTGAAATGAGAAAGTACAATAATTTGGATGTTAAATTTGGTCATGGGAAAAATGAAACCTGTGTTACCTATAATGCTCTATGGTGGTAAGTGCTCCATAACCTACAAGATGAAAGATCTATGATATGAACCACCTCTAGTTGCACAAAATTCCCTTTAATTTGAACTGTAGGTAGATGGATCTGCACTGCTAGTAGGACTAAAATATGTGCTTATGATATAAATGTCTATTGACGTCTTTAGATGCTTTTAGCAATCTAATTTGATATAATTTTACTTTCCGCTCTATAGAATTTAGCTCTTAACATTCATGATGGTTTCCTTGTAGGAATTTGTGGTGAGAAATGATATGGGATGTGGATCCACCATCGGTCCCATACTGGCTTCAGGCGTTGGCATTCGCACAGTGGATTGTGGTATTGCTCAGCTTTCTATGCACAGGTGGTATCAATCAGCCTAAGCCCTTCAGAGCATGAGAGCAAATGTATAAATATACTAAAAAAAATAAGAAAGAAGAGGTTGGATGAATGAAATATTGAGTCCTCTGACATAAGTGCCATAACTGTACTGAGAATTGAAGGACAATAATGTGCCTTGTTTATACATTATCCAAAGCCATTCTTGAGTCTTGACTGAGATCATTGCCTTTCCCCTTATATGTTTTGGTTTCACCAATTCTGCATATCATCTACTAAACATATGAATTTATAAGAAGAATTAATTTCATTTCTTGGTTTATAATATTTCCGATTGATTACGGGTTTGCTATGCAAGTAAATTATGAAACTTCCTTTACTGGCATATCTAGCTTTGCATTCATGAACCTAGTTACTATGACGCTTTTGTACGATTTTGCTCACCTTCCCATTGGAGAAGATGGACCAATGAGTATGAAAATTTAGCTTGCTATTTCCATTTGGCTTAATTAGAAAACACTATTGGGTTCTTTTCTTGGATGTTGTTTGGTCCGGTGATTTTATTGCAATTTTGACTTTTATCTGCAGTCTGCATTATATTATTTACGTGATTTCTTTCTTCCATTTGCCACGTCAGTGTCAGAGAGGTATGTGCAAAGGAAGATATAGACATCGCTTACAAGCATTTCAAGGCTTTCTACCAGCACTTTTCAAGCATAGATAAGAAACTGAAGGTGGATTCTGTTGTCGATTAACTTCAGCCAATTCTGTATAACTTCTGGTAAGACAAGACTGGGAAAATGAGGACAAAAATCCCATGCCTTTATTCATTGACCATTACCATTGTTCAATCTACACTCCTGCCTCCAACAACAAATATTATATCATTGATATGCATATAATAAAAGAGACCATTTCTAGAAATAAACTGACGATATGCTTGTATCCCCATGTTTTTAACACAGGGAACCAACGAGAACTGTCCAGAATCAAGTGCTTCCCTCAAAAAATCATGGTTGGTTTGGATTTGTGGAGCTGGAGCTATAATTGAGATCGGGATTAGAGTCCCCTTTTGTGTTTCCCTTGGCGAGTTTCTTCTGCAACTCAGACAACAAAGCCTGATTCTCCTGGTTTAGCCTATGGGCCCTTCTCCTTAGCATCTCATTTTGTTGAATTATATAACAGTTCTGCAAGTATAGCTGTGAGTTCACCCTCTCCATATTGACCTGCTATTAATGTCGGTGCCCGTAGCGATATAGTTAGTTTATGGTATCAGTTAAAACATTAGAAAATGGAAATCTGATTCACTCTTCAATGAAAATAAATTACAAACCTTAAAGATTGTTAATCATTCTAAATATTCTGCTAAAAAATACGAGTATTTGTTTACATGCCATATATATATAGGTAGTAGAAACTAGAGGACAGGAGAGAGAATAGAATATTAGGGCGAGTTGAGTGATGAAAGCCATACCTGAAGATGTAGATCATGTGGAGAGAAGTTACTCTGAAATATAATATGGAAGATAGATAGCTAAATACGTATGTATATATACTATGAACAGTACGTGTATAGGACAAAAGAAGGTACCAAATACACATTAAGGTTGAGTGAGAAAACTCAAATGCAAAGCCTTCGTGTCTGCCTTTTTCATGTAGAGAGTGGAATTTGATTGTGAGTGGAAGTGGAACTTTAACCGTCTGAGGGCATCACTAGGTGTGTCCAAAAGGAAGGAATGGCTTTTTTGTGGGGGTTGTTAGAGAAGTGCACGTAGAAGATATGATGTGCACGGAAAAGTGGCTTTCAGGGGAATTAGTAAAGATGGATACTTGGGCATCAAGACCACAGGTAATCATTGCCCCTGCTTCCATATCCATGCTCCTCATGCTATTGATTTGCGGCGCAACCAAGGAGGCTTTTTTCTTTTTCTTCAACATCAATTTGTTATTTATCAGTGTTGGTATTTTTTTAATGGATTCTGCAACTTAGGCTTCTATAGCTTCCAAGGTTTGATTAAAATTTTATTAGGAGAGAAATTACATGACATATGTTCGAACAGGAAAACATTTACAAAAGTATGATTCCCTTCGTTTTCCAAAAATGTCTTTTATATTTGTTTTATGAAAGAAAAGTTGAGACTAACCTTTTTAGAAATTATTTTCAATCTTTCTAGTATTTTTGCAGAGAATCCCTAGAACAAACGGGTCCAAAAACAGGATAACTCCATACACTTCGTGTAGAATCACAGATTATGATATGCTTAAGGCCCCTTTTGGACGTTAATTGTGGCTTACAACACATAAAAAAAAGGACTAGCGAACATGAAAAAGATAGTCAAATCCAGGTAGAAGTTTATGGTTCTTGGGTCAGTCACACTAATCCCACAAGTTACCCTCTGAGTATCATCATCATAGTTGAGGTATGTTGTCTTAAGTTTACCTTTGACCAGACTAAGAGTTATGGTGTCTTAATCATGCAGCGGTAATGTAACATGCGAGCCAAGCACTAAGAGAACCTGAAAATGCAGAATTCCACGCAAATAAGCTGGAATTGGTAACTTCAAACAGAGAATTGATTACTAGAGTTCGATACTGCAAATATTTGTATGATACAAGACACAACACACTTGATTGTGTAGCCTGACGAGGGTCCTAAAAATTTTAAAGTGAGGGTGACCACACTTTTCTTTGCCGGAGGCTGAAATATTCTGCACAACCAAGATACTAGAAAGCCAAATATTCTGCACCACAGATAGCTTCCATACGGACCTGTCCTTTCAGCCTGATATGACCCTGTAGGGAAGCCGTAAAGATGCTTATATTTTCTTTGATACATGGAAAACATGCACAAGCTAAGGATACATAGATCATTTTCGGAAAACGGGGCACTCTAAAGGCTTAAAAAACCCAAATCAGGAAAGAGTTACCTTTTTTCCAGACAATTGCCTGCATTCCCAGCTCTGATGATTCTTCTTCTATTTCCATTTTTTCTTCACCGTCATTGCCGAAACAGGGCTCTTACTTATATGCACTATTGATTTACATGCTCTAGATCTTGATGATCTTTTTTCTAGTTCCATTTTTTCATCATCATTGCTAAATCAGAAATCTTGCTCATTTGCACCTCCTTTGCATTGTTGATCTTCCTCGCCCTAGATCTTCCTTGTGCTTATTACGACGAAGGAAGCTTCAAGTGACACCGAGGCTTGTGGAGTGGATCAATGAAACTGACACAACCGAGCAGCCACTCCACTCCACCTCTGTTCTATATGCCTGCACTCCTGCCAATCATATATGATGAGCAGTTCTATCAGCCCATCGCCATTTCAAACTCAAGTCCACCGCAGAGTGCAGGCATGGCCCAATCCCCTCAACGGGGCCGGGCTAAACCGAAACTAGCATCAGGTTGCTGTTGATGAGACTGCATGTAAGGAGGGGTAGAGAGATCAAGACAAAAAAGAAAGAGAGGGAGAGTTGTTAGGATAAAAAAAAAGGCCCACAGTTGAAGATTCAAGAACCAGAGGTAGCCACAAACACGTTTAAACCAACAAATAAAATAAAAAATTCAGTCAATATACCACTAGAAAATATTAATAAGCAGTGACTTACAAATAATATATCATTCAACTACTTAACCTCCTATCCCATATTGCAGCATATGTGTTACTGGTCATCTAATAGTTGAATGTTCATAATAAGAAAATACATCATATAACAACATGGCGAAATTGCATCATGTGCAAACATTAACTCATTATAACAATATTCATGAGTAATAGCTGTATGGAACATCTAATCAAAACTACATCAATAATTCAATATCTAAACAATGCTGGAAAACATCCTCCAATGGTGTCATTGCAACTGAGATAATGAACAAAATGTTCAACAGCAGTAGATAAAAAGAGCTATTTGATTCCATACCTGTGCAAAAGGTTGAACATGCTCATGTGCGTGAATGAATGGCATTCCCGGGCGCTGACATAGATACTGAGAAGAATGCAGATACATGCTAGATGTTGAGCGTGCACCAACCTGATTGAGATTAAATTGTGACATGATCGTTTCTGGATGACCATACCCAATTCCAGCTGGTGTTGACAGCGCAGACCATGGCCCTGGTAAATGTGGAGGCAGGGGCCGAGGTTGGTGTTCCGTGGTAATCTGAGGACTATGGCTGGACCCCAGTTGCGGAAATTCAGTGTTGTAGTTCACTGCTGGAGTGAACATAGGCTGGATTGTGTACGGTCCTCCACTGAACCCAAATCCAGGATCAAACCATTGCATATACCTGGGAAAAACTTATTTTAAGTTTATTGTAACCGATATGAAAGCAATGAGCGCACACTGATTTTGGGGATCTCAAATCTATTGACAGTGAACAAGGGTACCAACCAAAAAATAACGATGAAAGAGTGAAAACCATTTGAAATCAAATAAACTAACACAATTTTTTTTTTAAAAAAAGCCCAAATTGATCTCAAACTGGACCATTGCTAACTTAAAAATTGACAAAGTAACTAAAATAATGCATACGCCAAGAAAGAATATGGTTGTTGCAGCATGTAGAAGGAACAACAAAGTACCTATCATAGCTCCGATCATAATCAGGATCCTTTCTATCAACTTCACGGTCACGAAAGATGGCCACCCTATTGTTTGGCTTGTACCTCCCAACTGGCTCCTTATCCATCCTATTTCTAGCTGATCTAGCATTATTTGTTGAAGACTCAACGATCCTTCCAGAATTTGTATCTGAAATCCCTGGAGCAGATTTCTCCTCCCACTTTGACACAAGCAATGAACCATATTGGGGACCATCTTGCGACCTTGGTTCAACGTCTTGCTTCCCACTACCACCACCAGTAGAGCTACCACTTGAGTTAAATATTCGTGCGCGTGCCCTGTTGTACTCCTCTTTTCTTTCTTCCACGCTTTTGGAACTGTTTGTCTTTACAGAATTTGAATTTCCATGGCCAGCAATTTGAGACTGTTTCTGTGGCCTTTGTTTAATTGCAACCTTAACAATACCACTATCTTCTGATGGCAAACTTACAGGAATGTCAGCCAATCTAATTTTAGGAAGCCTACACTCAGAAGTCTTGTAGACAATGATTCTAGAACCAGAACTGTC
>CAODLS014826405.1:0-11967 GCA_948243855.1 Flueggea neowawraea | reverse complement strand
GTGAAGAGAGAATTAGAATCCTTGAAAATGTTGCTTCAGGTGTATTATATCTAAACGAAGGACGGGAGTCTAAAGTTCTACATAAGACATTAAAGCCAGCAATGTGTTACTGGACAAGGACATGAATGGAAGGCTAGGCGATTTTGGGTTAGCTCGAATGCACGAGCAAGGCGAGGTGGCTAGAACCACAAGGGTGGTTGGCACCGTTGGATACTTAGCGCCGGAGGTGATTCGAAGCGGAAGAGCATCAACACAAACTGATGTGTTTGGCTTTGGTGTATTAACTTTAGAGGTAATGTGTGGAAGAAGGCCCATAGAACAAAACAAGCCATCTTTGGTTGAATATGTATGGCAATTGATGGTGCAAGGGAGACTACTTGATGCACTGGATTCGCGATTGAAGTCGCAAGGAGGGTTCGATGAGGAAGAAGTTGAGAGAATTCTTCATGTAGGGTTGTTGTGTGCATACCCTGACCCTGCTGCAAGGCCTACGATGAGGGAAGTGGTGAAGATTTTGGAAGGTCAGAATGAGAGTAATGAAGTTGAACGCGAGGATATGGATGCATATTTGTTTCAGAATATGAATTCTAAAGATATGTGGTTAAGGTATTCACAGAACTTCAGTTATGGATCAAATTCACACCCAACATTTGAAGAAATTAGACGATTTCAGTCATCATCCACCTCTCAGTCTTGGGCTAATTCTATTGTGGAGGGCAGGTGAATCTGCAATTTTTGGTCAAGTTGGTCTCGAGTGACATTCGTTGGTTGTGCGTAATTAGCAGATATTTAGAGTTGCATTTTGTGGAAGTTGCATGAGTTGGCTTGAAATAAGAGTTAGAAGAAGTCAATCAGAAAAGATTCAGAAGAAAATGTAAAGACGTTCATTGGTGGCAGATTGTAGGGAGATTTGATTATGATATTACACTATTTCTCAATTTTTTGGTGTGTTGGTTCATTCATGCATATACACAGTGTGTTATTGCAGAAGAAAATTCTCTTTGTTTGCAAAAGTTATGTAGTCTTTTTGCTGATCGGATGGAATAAGAGGCTAATTCCTCCGATTCTGTTGTTGCAACTGCAGCTGGGGATTATAATAAATGCAAAATATGAACATGCACCAGTGGTCTAGTGTAGAATAGTACCCTGCCACGGTACAGAACCGGGTTCGATTCCCGGCTGGTGCATTAGTTTTTCCTCTTTTTCCCATGAAATTCGGTGGATTAACTTTCGAAAGACCATTTTTTTTTCTATATTTTGCTGTCTCCAAATTTCCAGGCGTGGATACAAGAAAGTAAGGCTGAGCTGAGATTCAGTTAACATGAGAGCTGAACTGTTTGTGTAACATGTAAGCCCCCGTTCCTCCGACGAATTGAAACATGGACGAATCTTTGCACCTTGGCGTGCAAACTAATATAATACATCTTGATGTCTGTGGCAGAGAAGCGACATAATTTATCCAAACATTCACGTTCCATCCATCAAAACCGTTCAATATCATATATTTGGATCATCTCGCTCGTGAATACATATTTCCAGGCCACTTATGTACGTATTCTTCAAGCTGCTGACCATCAATTCTGTAACCTTGACGATTACGCAAATTTACCAGCCATAAAATTCGTATCTAGTTACTTCCTGTCCTGACATGTCTTATCCAGCAACCTCCATTTTCTGCTCTCTTCTTACAACCGTCAATTCATTTACTCATTACTCTCTACGTGTTCAATTCCATCGGAACTTGCCAGTCCATACCCAAGTGGTCCATTCATTAAACTTGTCTACAAAAGTTTCGATCTGATTTCACAACAGTTCATTAACTACACGTGTTCGTGCAGCTACACAGACTCTGCACTCATATTCAACTCTCCTATGCCTGCGGATAAGATTGTACGGTCTGGCTGTTGATCTACTGGTATTGGACGATCATTATTCTTATACACACACATAGAAAGAAGAGGGTTCGAGTTCTGCCATGCAAAAGAGAGGTTGCTATTTATTTGACAGCTACGCTACATATCCTTTTGCATGTTACAAATTATTTTAATCAAATTCGTTGAGGGTTACCTATACAATTTTTTTTCAGCGCGTCATTTTAAAATTTACTCCAATTTTTTTAACGTCAATATTAACTTTAATATCACTAAATTATAAATTCATTAACATTGATATATGTGCAAATTTGATTAATTTATTGAGATTATTGTTGTAATATGTCAAACATATCTACTCACCTTCTCAAATGATTCTTATAATTTAATTAGATGAGGTGAGCCCACACATATACTATTTTTATTTTTGGCAACGAGGCGATCCATGAAACCGTATGGTACATGTTCTGCTCACTGATCGAAGATAACCCAATTCCACACTTCCATTGTCAAGTATAGTCAACACAAGACCTCCACGTATTCATGACTCCTGATACACTTACTTGCAATGAATCTTATCAAAACAACTGCTCTACGGAAAAGGATAATTAGTTTCCAATGCAGGTCGGGCAATCGGACCTGTAGAAGACCTGGACCCAAACGTCACCGTATCATGCACACACCAGTGAAACCCGCCATCACCCCTCGACTCATTTACCTTCAAAGACTCCTCACACACCGCACTCCCACCGTAAGACGTAAAACCTCCTCTCGGTTGCCTCAATTCAATGAACAAATGCTGATTTTTTTATCATTGACACATTTAATTTCCATCCCAGAATCCACCAAGAACCAGTTCTCTCCTTTCATCTTCTCAAAAACAAAAGTTTACATATACACAAAAATAACACTAAGCTTCATACTTTTCAATTTGTAATTACAACCATCAACTATTTTTTTCAAAGACTATAAATGTACTACCCCTTCAACAGTCTTTGAAACCCAAAGGAAAACCCACATGTACAGAGAAGATAGTGATAGAGGCAAAGCTATCTACAAAGAACACGATGATAGACGAGCAAACCTAGAAACCCGAAAAAAAAACAGAAAACCCAGAAACCCAGATCCAAACCAGAGCCTTCTTCTTATTTCGCGGGTGAATTCAAAGACTCTATTGCCTCAATCTATGAACCCTTCACCATAACGACTCAGTTTTAGAATTTAGACAATTTGAGGATTTGGGTTTTTGATTTGTAGAGCTTGAGACGAAAAACGGGGAAGACAATTGGAAAATTAAAAGGCAGGAAAAGCAATAGTTGATCGATTTTTGTGGCTCCTTAAAAGGTAGTGAAGTGTGACGGTGGTGACGGAGCGCGAGAGAGCGGTTGTACGAGAAAGAAATTAGGGTTTGGTGTTTTGATTAGGAGAGAGAGACAGAAGTGGGAGAGAGATAAGAGAGAGAAATTAAAATTGAAAATGAGATTAGATCTGTGGGTTTTCGTTTTATAGAAGGGTAATTAGATAATTTTATTTTTTATTAACACCGTTAGTTAAAAATACGTGTGAAAAATTAATGTGTTTACACAAAAAAATGAGAATTGACCTAATAATTAAGATAAATTTTAGGACTCTAAAATTAATTTTCCAAAGCATAATTTCAAAAGTAATGGTATATTCATATTTCAGAGCTTTACTTCCCAATTTTCATTAAAAATTAATGGGTAGTTTAGTTCACAATTTGTGGGTTTGAATGAGAATTGCATTTCTAATCTCTTTATTTATATTTGGTTTACTGAATTCATTCTCACTCAGCTAGCTAGGGAATGAGATTACTTAAATATAAATCAAATTTTAATTTCGTATTAAATCAAACAGTGTTGATAAAAAATAATTTTAATTATGATTCATGTCATTCTCATTTTCTATATAATCAATTCCAATTTTAATTTTTATGAACTTTTGAACTAAACAATCCCGATTATATAAAACTCATTCATCAATGTTTAAAGTAGGTTGTCAAATGCACTTTGCTGAAAGAAAAAAAGATAAATTATAACACCAGAACCTTGGCATCCGAAAGTTGCCAAGCAATTTGTAATTTAGTAATAGTAACTCCATCTTGGTCTAATGTAACTCTACATATAGATTAATTAGTTAGGCATTTAATAATCAGTAATGCGGAATCTTTCCAACTACTTTCAGATATCTTAAGATTTGTTTGTAAAAAATAATAGTAAATACCGCAGTAGGGTAATTTCATTTGCATTTTGTATCAAAAAACGATTCAGCACGTTGATCAATTAAAAATGAGATAATTTTAATGAGATTATGATTGAAATCATGACTAAGTGCAAGTTGCAAATACAAATCGGAGATATGGTCTCATTGGCGAAGATTGGCCGATGCTTTTGCTAATGAAAAAACACAATTCTTTAAACGCAAAGCACATGTTATTAGTCATCTTTTGTTTTGGCCAAATGAACCATTAGTAGCAGCAAGAAGTTGTATCCCTTATTAATTATTTGATTTTTGACCCATTTCAACATTATTGGCTTGGCAAATCCCAAAACGCCCTTACATTTGTCTAAATCCTCCCTACCCCCATTCGTGGGAATCTTTCTCATAGTGACAACATTATTTCTGCCAAAACCATTGGCAGGACGCCGCGTCTTTGCTTTTCTTTTTCCACAAATCTTACAAACCATTTTCCAGTCCTTCATCATTATTATTAGGAGAAATTATTGTTTTGTATCTGCATTATAGTAAATTCGTGATTATATCATTATATTTTAAAAATATTTTTATTATATTTGTATTTTTAAATTTCATCAATTAGAATTTAGTTAAAATTCAACCAAAATTAACAAGGGAACTTGTCCTGTAATTCTAGCTGAAATCTAATTAACTAAATTTAAGAATAATTTTTTTTTTAAAATACAATAGTATAATTACAAATTCAATTATAACATATAAATGAAATAGTGATTTCCCTTATTATTATTTTCAAAAAAAATCATTTTGGTTAGGTACGAAACAGGATGGCCCCACTCATTGGATAAACATACGCATCAACGGCCCAGATGCCACGACTATCCTCATCACGGACAACCCATCACATCAGTATGGTTTGGCTAGTGCTTGGTCCCACTTTAGTAACAAGATAGAGTGTGGGACCAGTTTCTAATTTCTCAAATATGTTACATTTTTTATTTTAACATATGAAAAATAAAGCGCTTGAATATTCGAGTATATCCAGATTGCTCTATGGAGCAAAGTTATTGACCTAAACTGACGTGGATCCTGGCTGTCTGGTTTTGCCAAAACCCAATTATTACATGCCACGTCGGAAAAAAATTAACAGAACATGTGCACGGCGGCCCGTCACTCCACGTGGCATGTTGGGTCCCACCGCCGTTGCATATAAAGCAAGCCTGACAATCCAAAGTGAGTTACCTGCTTCCTTTTTATCCAAAAAAGAAAAATTAATTAATTAATTAGCCATAAACGAGAGCATGCCTAGTGCAAGAATGAGGATCCCAATTCATCACCGGAATTCAATCTCCGGCGGTAGTGAATTTGATGTTTCCGACCGGCCCGCCGCGACCTTTTCCGATATGGTGTTCGAGTTTCTTGAGGATGGCAATGAGGGGTCACTGGCAAGTCCTAGTGAGAACTATCCAAGAAATGAAATCATGTTAGAGGAAGAAGATAAAGAGAAAGTTAATGGCGGTTCTGTGGAGGCAGACAAGACATTCTGGGAGAATCAGAACCAGCTTTTGCAAGTACAAATCTTGTACAACTTTTTCTTTTTTACACATGATTAACACCTACGTATTTGGCATGGGCTAATTATATAAACACTATGGTGTTACAGGCTACAAAATGCAGGACAAGCTCATTCGAAACAAACATTAGAAGTATCGTGAAAGAAGCGATAAAGGAGAGACAAATGACAGGAACGGTATGTAGTTGTGGCCGGCCGATGGATGGCTACCGGAATTGTCTAATGAGGGAAGTTTCCGGCCGGCTTAGGAATGCCGTTTATGATAGTGCCATATGCAAGACTAAGTGGAGAACTTCCCCTGACATTCCAGCAGGGGAGCATACATTTTTGGATGTGACTGACAATTCAAATTCTAAAAAGAAAGGAGAAACAAGAGTGATAATTGAACTAAACTTCCTGTCCGAGTTCGAATTGGCCAAAGCAAGCGAAGAATACAATCGACTAGTCCGGAGATTGACGGAAGTTTTTGTGGGGAAAGTGGAGAGATTGAACAATGTAATAAAGATACTGTGCTTGGCGGCGAAGAAGTGTATGAAGAAATGAAAATGCATTTGGGGCCATGGAGGAAGAGTAGGTACATGCAAGCAAAGTGGTTAGGTCCATGTGAGAGGACAACATCGATGGCGCCATTGCCGATGGGATACTCCGGCCGGCAACGGAAGCCGAAGGAGTTCATGTTGACGGTGGATTTGTTATAAATGTATCCTAATATGCACTGCACTGCTGTTGAGGTTGTGTGATTCGGGTTACTTTGATCTTATTGCTATACCACTTAATTAGCTTCATGTATAAATTTGGGAAGAGTGTACTAATATAGACGCATACAAAATAAGGGAAATTTTCCTTTTGTTTCTCTTTCTTTGATTTTTATGTAGTTTTGACGGTTCTAAATTTGTGGAGTGATCAATTCACTATCATCTGTTTTCCCTTATTTCTTTATTTTATATGTTGACCGCAACTAATTGATTGTCTTAGTGTTCTCCACTTCTCTTGATTCAAGGTGTAAGAGAATTCAAACAAATCATGATTTGGACTTAATATATGGCTGCAAAGTCCAAAGAAAAATGAAATTATATCGTTAGGACTAGAGAGCTATTTACTGGAACTGCATCACGTAGGTTGAATGAAAGAAACATTTAGTAGATTTTACGCCACTTTTTATTCAAAAACTTAAGACATTGAATTGCAGGTCATTGGCATGACTCTTTTCGCGTATGAGCTGACCCTACTCTGATTACATGAAACTTTGATAGAATTGGGTTTGAGGTGATAAAAAGAACAAATGGTATCAGAACAAAAAAAGGTTTTGTTGTTGAATTGAGTCCAGAAGTTTCCAACATAAGCACAAGGGTTAGCGCATGTTAAGGTGGTTGATTTGGGATGTAGATAAGATATGGGTATCAGAAGGCACATTGTTGCGGTGTTAGACCAGGTGTTTTTATTATTGACATCCAGCAACGACAGCCGCAATGCCACATGCAGCCCTCTTACTGCACTGCATATAGTGGTGGCGAAATTGCTTCGTAGCAAGGCAAAGCTCCACCGTGGTCAATGCTCTCCAATTTAGACCCAAGAGGTGGGTTAGCTGGCTCGATACAATTTTCAAGTTGACGTATCGGTGCAGCCGAAGCCCCGCATGCCAGTGCCCTTTCAAATGGGACAGAAACCCAATCCAAATTTAATTCAAGCTAATGTTCTTTTCAAGAAAATTATGAAAAAAATCAAGTCATTTTCAGTATTGAAAAATCAAGAGTGCAATTTTCATAAAAGCAAATAAAATAATTAATCAAAAATATAATGCACTCACTTAAGAAAAATGTGTCATATTATGTTTTAACAGACTTTGATGTTTTTTCATATCAAAATTTGTGTCTCAAATCTTAATTAGTCACATGTCAAAAAAAGCTTAATACTGATTAAATTAAAAAAAAAAAAACACTTTTCAGAACTGAAGTCAGCGTTCCACATCTTTAGTTATGTAGTTCTCATTCTTATAAATTATAATAATGTTTTCTGTTCTTTTCATGACTAAGCAAGCATAATTTTTGTATTTATACTGGGGAAATAGGCAAATCATACAGTCACAGGATATATAATTCACATTTAAGAATAATCTAAAATATGAAGAATAGTAAAGGCAATAGAAGATATAATTCTAAGAAAGGCTCGAATTTCCTCTTAAATCTAGTCGTGAGATTTCTGAATTTCACTTACAGACATAAATTGTTTGTTGAATGCCTGATTAGCAAAACCATGATTCGTGTCCCGTCTTTGTGCCCTAACCGGATGGGGCTGATAAGGTGCATAACGAACATCCCTTTCTCTTAGTCTATAGTGTGGAAGCATCGTTTGATTAGCCAAACACGGCCTCTGATCATAACCCATATTACCTGGGTTCAATCTTTGTTGTATATTCCCAAAATTAGGGTTCAACGACCCACCTTGACCATCATCATATAAACCACTCCCTTGATTATAATTAGCTGGAACTTGATCATAATTAATACCAACATCTTCAACAGGTATCCCAATAAGTGAATTATAGTTACCAACCGAATAATCCATCCCAAAATTTGATGAATTTGCGCCATAATTTGTAGCAGCAAATAGCTGATTTTTCAGACTTAATCTTCCATTCTTCAGCTCTTGATTTTCCTGTTTAAGTTGCTGATTTTCCTGTTTAAGTTGTTGATTTTCCTGTCCAAGATCCATGTAAAGACGAAGAGGCCCGCTAATAGGGTTTTGGTCCCATGCTTTAGCAGCCCAAACGTAAGACTCTACGGCTCTATCTCTGTCTTCGACCGCAAGTTTTTTTATGTTCTTGTTAATGTTGCTTACACCAAAATACCTGTGAACTGCATTGAAATCCTCTGTCTTCTGTGCTGGAAAATATGGGTAAAGAAAGCAAGTGTCTGCGCTGCACTTTCTTCTTTGATGCTTGCATGGTGCACACGCATGTCTTGACCCTGCTTCTCCACTGTTCGCCCCTGACATTGTTGCCCTGTTCTTGAACAAAAATTTATAAAATTACAATCCAATTGGGTTCACAAGAATCGTGACTCAAAGAGAACAAATAACTAAATTAATCTATTCAAGATCAATTATTTGAAAACAAACTTTCAATTATTTGAAAACAAACTTTCAATTTTGAAACACACAACTTTAATTTGCGAAATAAACTTTAAATTACAGAATAATCATGAAAAAAAATAAATAGGTAAAGTTGTTCATTAAGTGGTAAATATGTGGCTTTAAGCAGAATTTATCTATCAAAAAGCGAGAGGTTCGAAATTCAAAGAAAGCCCCTGAGATGAATTACTTGAAAGGAACCTGTAATTCTGAAACCCACAATTTTTATTTACCGATCAAATTTTGTATTTGTAAAACGCAGAAGACAGAGAACGAATAACTAAATTAACCTGTTCTAGATAAATTACTCCAAAAAAACAAACCTATAAGTTCTGAAACTCATGACTTTCAACTTTGAAAGTAAAAATAAGAGAAGGGTTTATGTATATATATGAAAACCAAATATTAAACCTACTGAAATTAGAAAAACTAGTCATATCTGAGATAGAACTACTAAAATCCTGATCAAAAGGGCAAGAAAACTGGAAGTAGACTCGATCGTCCTAAATCCAACAGTCAAGGGACATGGATGGGTCCCCTTGGCCCAATTATATGAAGCCCAGAGATTGCAATAGCTCGGATGGTGAGGCTAGTAATTTTTGATACATTTATGACATGATAACACGATTACAGTATATATGATTATGAACACAAATGACACGAAATCAATTTTTTTAATTTTTATGTCATGTATAATGAATATATAATGATGTGTGATAATAAAATGACATGATACGATTACGACACGATTAATACGAATTGTCACCTCTATCGAGTAGGTTGGTTGGGTTGGGCCCCGAACAATACAACGATGAATTTTTTACCGTCGATGTCGTTAACCTTACATTACAAAACATTCATATGATTGGTGTCCCAGACCAATATTACTGACGGAGACCACTCATCATCAAGATTATTGACGCTAATAATCATTGTCCCCATCAAATTCTTTGTTTTTCTCATCAATTTTAGAGAAATATAATAAATAAAAGGGAATTTAATTTTCTTACACACCTCAAAAAATTGTATTCCCAGCAATGGTGGTGATCTTTTTGATTTCACAATTAAAAAGAATATATAATAGAATGAAATCAAATTAGCACGTATAGAATTTTTGCGGCGTCGTTTCAGGTCATTACTCATTAACAACAATGGGAATTTTTTCTGTTTTTGTGTGGTAAGCGCTTGACGTGCAAAAATTGTTCACTATGATTGTCTTTTCCTTTTTAAGGTTGCATGTTAAAATTTAATGAATGTAAATAAAGAGGGACTGACGAAAGGGAAATATGATGTTTATGGAGACATGAATGAAGAGAATTATGACATGTGACTCAAATATATGTAAATAGTATAGTTGATACATACTAAAAGAGAAACAAGAGGGAATTCTCACCCGTGAACTATGGTTGAAAAGAGACTTTACTGATTAGAAAGATGTTGAGCAAATTAAAGAATATTTAGTTTTATTTTTTAAAAAAATCTAAACGCAGCCGCGGTTGGTTTGCCCTAGCAGATGCGCACCACGCCTTGGACACATGAGTTTCGAGTTCGAGCAACACCTGGGTGGAGTGAGTATATGAGTAATGTCTTTTAGTGAGGCCATTCAAAAAAAAACTAACGGTAAGATTATAGTGCTTATTTGAGATAAATTGAATAAATTTTAAGTGAAATTTGATAAATTATATTAAAAAATATAGAAAATAAAACATATTTATAAATGTAAATTTAGTGTATTGCATTTTATACTGCACCGGCAATATAATAAAAGATGATAGGAGAAATTCAAACTCCACTCAATACGAGCCAAGGAAGAAGGGTCATAAAATAAGCCTACATAATTTTTAGTCATTTCATTTGCTTCCTCTTGGAATTGAATTGAACCGAACCTACGATCTATTGTGACTAGGCAATTTTGGTAAGGAAATTACAAAATACATTATGGTATATTTTATAAAAGATGAATCCAAACAGACACCAACAAAAACATGTACAGGTGTCGACTCTCCACCTAAAACTTCCAAATTACTACTGCCCCAATAATCGTACGGCCACCAAATTACCCAGGCCATTACTAATCGACACAACACAACACAACCCAGCAACAGCCATATCTTAATTGACCCCCACCTCTGCCCCCCCTCCTCCACCACAAACAACCGTACCGTGCTTACCGTACCACCCACAGTAGCTTCTCCACCTCATTCCTCCAGATTGTGACACTTGGATTCGTCCTTTATTATTTTCTTATGAAAATAATTGAGTGTGAGATGAAGAGCCAACTCCAATACAACACCGTCTTTTGTTGACTCACTCTACAAGTGGGCCCCAGACACCACTTACAATCTCCCAAACAGGGCCCCACAAAAGCCTCACCAAAAATATATGGTCCACGAGGAATCTACACTCTCTATTCAACTTTTGTAGTAATTTGTATTGTATTCCAATACCTTTTTGCATACAAACATTTAATAGCTCTGAAACTTCCATGGTTTCACTTGGCTTCACCTTTCCATTTTATTATTTTTATTTCGCCGCTCTCCTTTTTACGTGTATGTATTGAGAGAGAAGAAGAAAGACAGGAGGAGGATCTTGTTTATGTGGAGATAGAAAATTCCTCACCCTCCCTTTGGTATATATCATCATTATCTTCTCTTTTTTATCTTTATTTTCTTCTTGAAATGAAATATTATAATAAAAATATTGTGTTTTGGCCCCTGATTATAAGTTAATGGGGGTTGTAATGATGAGGTTTCTTTATTTTTCAACAATAATTGCGTGTACTCTCCTTTTTTTAATGATTAGAATTTTTTAATGTTTATCGGGTACTTGTGTGGGATTTTCCAGGCTTCTACGGAAGGTACCATTTGACTTTGAAGCCAAAACAAAGAGGTGGAGGGGAGGGTTTGGTTTGGTGGCGAAAATAAAGACCAAAGCTTTCGTATTTTTTTTTGTCAAATTCCTGTTTGGTGGGTTGTCATATACGGATTCATGGGATTTACTTTTTTGTGATGGAAACGAGATTGAAGTGTGTTAGAAGTCCTTTGCTGATTTGGATTCATGGGTTTGAATGGTTTCTTGATTGTAATGAAGTCAAAGTTTGAATCTTTGGTGCTTAATTGTTGATGGGTTGGGAAAAGATTCACTTTTTTGAGCTTTGTGAGTCACTTTCTTGAATTCAAGCCT
>CAODLS014822902.1:0-11715 GCA_948243855.1 Flueggea neowawraea | reverse complement strand
TAGTATGATTACTTACGTGGGTACAGATGGATCATTGACAGTATAATACGGAAAGAAGGCCCCAAGAAAAGATAGGGTCCCAACTGCAACAGCTGTTTTCGATCTTGAGAAGAATGTTGATATCAGAAATGACAGCATAATCGCACTGAGTCCAAATGAGAAGAAGTAGACGAATACAACTGTCTTGTCACTATACTTGAAGAGACTAGTCATGGTGCAAGCTGTAATAATTCCAGATGAAATTGCAAACTGCAGAAGAATCAAACCACAGAATATGAGGAACCAAAAATTCAGAGTAAAATAAGTAAATATTATTGAGCATGAAAATGAGCATTGACAAGCAAAAATAACTTAATGAACAGAGGACCTTCTGAAAACCATTTGATAAGAAGATATGTTGATAATAAAGATCCTCCCTGAGCTGATAAATATTCAGTGCAACAAAGCAACAAAGTTTTCTAAGCAAGTTTCGTAATTGATACTTCAGCTCTTCATGGTGGAGAATGCAAAACTAACTTTTAGTCTATAAAAAATGATTATATGCTTTCTACTAAGATTGACAAAATAAAGTTTAAAATTACAGTAAAATAATCTACAAGAATTGCAACATGATTATCATTTCTTCTTCTCATCTATCCTTCTTCTGAAACCTTACTTCCTCTGGTCCTTTAGTCTAGACCTATATGATAAAGCACTACAAACCAGTCAGAGAGAAGAACAACGCAGTTTATGGGTATAAATGTGGAACTACGCCTTCTCTAGTCTGATATCGATATTAAGAAAGAATTTGGTGCTGACGTTTATAATCCTCAGTTAAACTGAAGAGAATAATTCATGCATGTGAATTATATCAGATCTTTGTTTAAATTCTTGTGCCATCTCAAGTCATCACATGCCACCACCCCATAGTTATCTTAATCAAAACGCTTTCCTTTGTTGGACCAAAATATCACGAAATAACCAGTTTCTGGGAAATTATTTTAAATATTTGTTTTAGTCATAGAACTAGACACGCCATATTAACCGCCACTTGTCCCGTCTCCGCAGCAAAACCAATGAAACAACCATGAATTCCACTGCTATCTTCAACGCCAACACCAGCCTAAACAAACACAATCCATATAAAAACATGATATCTTAACCAATATTTTGAAAGTATGTTGGCACATCTCAACAGCCAACTTCGTTCAAAACTTTAAGATGTGAGAATCATTGAACATATACAATTGAGAGATACACCCATATATATATGTAAAAAAAAATTATGTTTAATTTGGCTTAATATGCTTTAGGTATGATGGATAGATCAAAGGAATTGGAATTAATACCTACTTGAAGCTTGCATAAAAGTACTCTAAGAAGAAAGTAGATCCAATAGCACAATAAAACATTTCAGCTTGATAAATTTACATGCGCAAATGCACACTTTCAAAAGTTTTGAAAGCAATATGCATTTGCCTGCCATATATTTAAGAGAAAAAATGATGCCATCACAAAGTTATCTTCTAAGATGTAGGCATGCAGACAATCTACATGGGAGAGGAAAAGTTTACCTGAAAAGTATATGTAATAAACCAAGACAAATGGAATATCCCGTCTTTTAAGCCCATCATGTAAAGACCTTCTCTTATCTTCTGTTCCTGAAACATTCAATTGGATGCAATTTAAAAAAGATACGCAAAAAATACTTCCTCTAATTTTTAAGATAAAAGTAGAGGAATGTGGTAAATTACAAAAACATTTCCTTTTCTTTATAAGAATTATAAGGGTATTTTGTAAACTTTATGCCAAACTGTAATCATTGCCGAACCTTCTCAAACACGGAGTAGCTAATAAGGCGAGAAATTGGGTAGAGAAATCCCAATAAATACCTGCTCATACAATCCATATAAACCATAAATAGGCATCAAATGACAGCTAACTAAACAGTGTAGGAAGAGAATAGGAAAAACGAGAACAAGAGAGAGAAGCACAGGTACATACAATACTCCCATGACACTTTTCACGATGGACTGGAACTCATCATCTGTGTATTCACGAGTTGGAAAGGGTGCGATTCTGATTTTGGAAGGACTAAATTGCATCCACGGAAACTTGAACGAGGACGAACTGTTCAATAAATCACTAGCTGCAACTTTTGAGTTCTCAGTTGCAGTTTGTTGGGCAACAAATATAATAAAGGAATCAACAACCTGCTGAAGCTACAGAAAACATGAAAGAGTTCAACCATAAATGCATTACTTCTTTTCTTTTTTTTCCCCAAAAACAGAAAGAAACAAATTTATGATCAGGAAGTGGAAACAGAGAGCAGACAAAAACTCAGGATTTTAATTTGAAAAGAAAGTCCACAATTACATAGGCGGAAAGAGAGTGCGAAAGGCAAACTACACGAACATCAAAAAGCCATCTTGAGATCTCATATCATCATTCAACTTCTCTATGAATGGCCAAAACCATTGTCACAGAAAAAGCCAATAGCTCAGCAAATAGTCCAAAGGAAATCCAATCTCAAAGAATTCAAAACAAAAAAATCCATTTAATAAATAGCAAAAACACAATAAGCAACTTCCACAACAACTGTCTTCACTCAACATTAATAACCATAATCTTCCATATCCACAAACCCCTTGGAACTGATCAGAAAGATCACTAAACATTTTTGCTGTTGTTGCAAACTGCTATTTCAGTTTTAGCCCTCATTAGCCATTTCTATGAGTGATCTTTCTTCCTTTTTTCTTTCGCTAGATTCTCTTTGCTTCTCTTCTTTTTCCAAAAACTCCCAGATCATCCAAGAAAATAATGAGCACAGACAAACAGAGAAAGACAATAAACCATCTACATTTGACCAAAAGGAAATATTTTCAGTAAAAAGATAAATTTTCAATTTGCAGATGATTATGCCATTTCAAGCTTCAAAAGAAGCTGGGTAAAAACCACTAATCAAAAGAGCTATCACGACAAGATGGAAGGCGGAAAAAATTTGTGAACATGTATTACTAGAGTGTTTTCATTCATTCAATAACTAAGGTCACTAGGCAACTAAAATTATAACCTCTGTACACATGACAAAGATGTTGAGAATAATTAAAGCTATTATAAGTGCATATATTAGCCAAAGAAGTCTATCAACCAAATCAAGCACTTTGAGATGAATTAAAATCTGAAAACAAGTAAATAAGGAATAAGCGAATATACAGTGAAAAATCCACTGAAGCTGTATTGCATCGTTGGTACAGGATTAAAACCCAATTCCAAGTCATTGAGATAAGGGCCATTTACGTCCATGATGGACTTAACATCAGGAAACCCAGAGAAAGCCCAAGTATGGTTAAGGCGTATGCTATAATCAAACAACTGAGGGCCCTGATCATGAAATATGATTGCTCCCTTGATTTTTGGATTTGAGCAATTCCTAGACAACAAGGAAGAACAATGTCATAAAGTTACTAAATGCCACATCCTCAAGAAAAACGTCAGTCCATTAAATGATCTTGCAAGATGCTATAATGTGTATGTCTTGCATACAACACAAAAACTACAATGAAGATTTTATGCTAGATCCACAAATGCAATGAAGTTCCACACAATGTGCTTGAAAGTGGTTCAACAAAGTGACAACATTGTATAATTAAATTGAGAGACCTAAATTCATAACCTTGGCTACTCAACACATATAGATGTACCAACAATAATAACTTATGCCATAGAAGATGAATTAATCAATAGATTTGTACAAGTGGAATAGATTAGGGTACAAAGGTGGAAAATGTTGTGTCTGAAAGAGCAACAAGACCATTGATGGGCAAACATATTGTCTTAACTTTTGCGCAAATAACCCAAGAACTTAATTGTCAACTAAAGAATTATAAGAAGGTATAAAAGAGAATATAAGTTTTGCATAAAGCAAAAGGTAAACTTGAACCAACTTTCACATATTAGATCATCCCCTTTCCATTCAATCCCAAAAACAAACATCTTATATGCTTTTTTCAACTCAGGCTGCCAGATGAAACAGATATCTCAAGTTGTCTTCTACAATCGGATTGACTCCACCCGACCTTAGTCAGTCATATAGTCAAGCCTAGAAAATTCTCGTAGGTTAACATCTACCACAAAAAGAAAAATTTAAGCACCACCAAAACACCTTAAAAAGTATCAGTGATTCCATGGTGCAGCTTCTAGCTTTATCATTACACATTACAACTTCTCATAAGATATAACAGAACCCTAACATAAGAAAACAAAAGAAGAAAAAAAAGGTATATTGAGATAAGAAGAGAATAACTCACTCGACTTGATCACAAATACCATATGTTTCTGAGCGTATGTAAGTTTCCAGTTGAAATTCATCTTTGTAGACCCTAGAAACTTCCTGAAAAATAAAAAACCAAAACCACAAGGTTGCAGTTGCAGAATCATCTTCATAATCATAATGAGCCTCTCAGTGGCAAATTCTTTAACATAATAACAATAATAATAACAGCGATAATCATAATATTGGCAACAGCAATAACAACAATAGTCAATTTGCATGCTGTCCAACGAAATAAGTGACAGAAAAAGAAGAGGAATATTTTGTTTCAAGAGAGAAAAATTGCAGAAGGAAAGTACATTGATGGGAAAGGAGAACCACCATAGCCAATGAATTGTCTTTGCTCTCCGAAAGAGAAACTGTTCTCTCCACAACATGTTTCTCCACAACATGTTTCTCCACAGGTTTTCATAAGCTAAAGCTTAAAACTCGTACATTTTCACCCCAAAACACCAAATTGGGGGAAAAAATAATGAATAACAAGTCTAAGGGGATGCAAACTCAGAGAATTTAAGAAAAAGAGCACCAAGTTTCTGGAAGGCCATCCACCTCTACAGAGTTTTCCATAACGAACCAAACAACAGTACATTCTAGCAATAGCATCAGTCCATGTTATGAGATATATACATAGCAGTGTTATTGTAGCTTAAAAATCAGAAAAGAAAACAATAAGAATCCGGACCTTTAACATGGGGAACTTTAATGACATGAAGTGAATCATCATTCTTGTTTCTTCTGTATCCGGTGCAAAAGCCAAAAACTCTCCTTTCGAATAGAGCAGCTCCAAAACTTGCTGAAAATTTGGCGACATGCCTTTGCCCACTTCAACAAACGTACCCTTTTGTAAATTTCTAAACAATTAAAATCCCACATGTTAATTATAAATTCAATGACAATACATGAACACAGACAAGAAACCAGTATCCAATTGTGCCTCTGCAAGCTTGGTAGAAATATTGAAAATCCAAATTTCCCACCCTCAGAACCAAGGAAAACATTTCAAATAAAATGAATAAGAATGTTCCCAACATTGTTTAACGGTCATCTAAGCCTTCTTTAAGTAGCAAAATGGTCGAATTTGAGTCATAATTGGAAACAAACTTACGGTTGAGCAGGATGAATTTGCGTGTCAACTCGAGTCCTCACACCAATTAGCAGTAGCATTACAATAGTTGGAAGCAAAATCTGCAAAAAAAACACAAATCATTTAAAAAATAATAATAATAACTCAACAATTATGCCTATTCACATTCAATTGAATAAAGAAAATCAGCAACTCACAAGCAACTCGAATCAAATTTCTAAAAAGAAAAACAAAAAAGAAATAAAAAAATTTGCAATATCCATGGTGATCATGAACTAGTAATCATCGGTGAGAAACAGAGAACCACAGATATTAAAGCACGAAAGTTCAAGCAGTAATGAAGCAAAAGCATGATCAAATTCAATTTTGAGTGTTTATATGGAAACCTCGGCAGCAGTGACGAAGGGGTGGCGAATTTTGAGGAGCCAGTTCTTCCGGAGCATAGCCTTCAGCTGCCTCCGCCACGGCGCCATGGTCGGAGTGAACTGTGTGGTTCTTTCAGTCTCTGAAACCTATAACTTCTGTTGATAAAAGCGAGAGAGATTGGTGTTACTGTTTGCGGTTAAGAGAGTAAAAGAGACGACACCGAAGAGGACGAAGAGGAGGCGGCAATGGAAGCCAAAGCAAAAGTGGGCGGAACTGAAACCAGTTTCTCCCATTAACGACATTTGTACTTCACCTTTCTTATTACACTGTTACTTATTTTTTATTTTTTTAATATTTATTAAAATGAATTCAAGAACCACTTCAATTTTTTTTTAACTGAGACTTCAAAATTTATTCGGAGAAGAAGCATTTTAAAAAAAAATCAGTAAATCATGTCTTCATTACTAAGCTAAATTCGAATTAATAAGCCTTAAAAAAAATATGTGTGTTTTAACTCAAAACAAGTTTTGTTTTCTTGAACGTACATAAAGTGTCAGTTTATTAAAATACCCCTAAAAATTTATAATTTATGTACATTCAAGATAAGAAATCTTGTTTTGAATTAGGACACCAAACATTTTTCTAAGTGTAACAATGAAGTTAGGTGGGATCATGTCCCATTAAGTCAAGCCATACATTAGGGGTGACAATTCAGGTCAAGTCGGATCTAAACGGATTAATTCGTTTATAACTTGAATTTCAAACGGGTTAAATAGGTTGACTCATTTTCCACCCGAACCTGTTTAATGTCAATCCGAACACAACCCGTTTAATAAACGGGTTACACGATACGATCCGTTTATTGTTAACAAGTCAGGAGTTAGCACGTTTAACATATTTAACACGATAAAACATGTTTAACCCGTTTAACATGTATGATATGTTTAACCTATTTAACACGTTTAACTTATTTATAATACATAAACAAATACACAAATAATACTAAAATAACTTCAACTAAAACAATAAAGATTCATTATAATATTCATCAACACAATAATATTCTAAATAAAAATAAATCAAATACAAAACAACTAAAATAACAATGTCTACTAAAAATTTATAATTCCCAACATGAAACAATTTTTTAAATAAATTTAATTCTATATAAACATAAATATCATTTTTAATAATCTTCATATTTTATTTTCTTGCACCTATATAATACAATATATATATAAGACTAATAAATTAAATAATTCATAAAATAAATTAAGTAAACGGGTTAAACGGGTTGGGTAACTCGTTAACCCTTTTAACCCGATTAAGTAAACGGGTCATAAACGGGTTAGACGAGTTAGAACCCGATTAACCCATTTTTTTCGTGCCCGTTTATGACCCGAACCCATTTATGGTCAATCTAAACCATAAACAGATCGTATTGAAAATTGTCAACCCTACCAGACATAGAACCAACAACGCTTGCCGAGTAACGAGCAACCTGATTCGCTCATCTTTTAACATGAGAAACCTAAACACTATGAAGCTAATGTATGAAAAACTACAATCCTCCACAACGCCACCAAATTCCAAATGTAACTCTTGTGCAAATGGATATATCGAATTGCTAATAATGAATCTAACTCTACCACCATGTAACATAAATTCGAGGAGACGCACATTTTAGTAAATAGCATGTACTAATAGTATGTACAATAAAAAATGAAGGTACATAATATAATTTTGCAAAAAATATTATTATTGTATATTTGGTTCTCCACAATGCCACTGAAGTTCCAAAGGTAACTCTTGTGCATAATTGATATATCGAACTGCTAATAATGAATCTGACTCTCCCACCATGTAATAAGGAGAAGCATGTTTTAGTAAATAGCATGTAATAGTTTTATAATAAAAATACAGGAAAATACAATATAATTCCTCAAAAAAAATATTGTATACTGGTTAGATTCATCAAAATAAGTCTTTATAAAAATAATTTTATGTATATGTTAAAAAAGTCATATAATATAATTATTTAATTTCTTATATTTTATATTTTATTATAAGATGTTATTTATTTTCTCTAATAGAACTAGAGTATTAAATAAAAATAAGAGCAAAATAAACGAAAATAAAACATTTTTCTGCCCTTTGGTGCTTTTATTTCTGAGTTTTCTCAAATAGAAATTTAAATGAAAATTGCACGGTTTAATGAACTTATCTCTATCCGTTGGAGGAGCAAGTTGGGGAAGAGTGTCAGCGTCGCAATCAATTTTTCGTTCAAGGCAAGGCGTTTTGTCGCGAGAAAGACAATCAATTTTGAGTCTTAAACTTCAATAAACTTTCTTCCTATTCATAAGAAAACATAATTCAAAGTCAATCATAATTTATAAACTATCCTTTCAATATACAACACAATTACATTACATAATTCAAAAAACAAAATTGCTTCCACATTCCTAACATATGGTATTGGTCAATGATGGAGTCAGAATTCGATGAAAATGGAGTCATCTTTAGAATGAAGAGACGGAGATAAAACAGAGCAAATAGAGTCGACGGAAATATCCTAGGCATTCGCGGATAGAGTTGACCTCACCCGATTCCACCTAGCTCTGCCCTTGCTATTGGTAGACATGAATAAAGAAATTGTCGTGGAGATGGTTTTATGAACAAACTAAACAGAAACAAGCACATTATGGAATGGAATGTTAAGTAAGCAACGTTGTTAATCATGTCCTTACAAAAAAATAATAATCTTTTGAAACTCTTTTTCTTGAATTTACAATCTTTTGGTCGGCTGGATATGAATGAAGACGAGTAATAAAAAATTGGAAAGAAATGAAAGTTTGTCAACATCGTCACCCCTCGTTCGTCTAAGAAGCCAAATAAACTTAGGTGGATAGTGATATTTCTTTTTTAATCAATTAATGGATAGTGATTGTGTCATGCACATTGCTAGTCCTAATCCATACATATTTTTTATTATATTTTATTTTTTAAAAAAATCTTCTTTAGTCTTTTTCAGTCTTTAGAACAATAAATTTTGTAGAAGTGGAGATAAAAGATTGTAACGAAAACGTGAACCCTTCATCTACTAATTTTTTCCATCATCTACTCTTTGTAACTCTTCTTTTTTTTTTTGCTTAATTCTCTTAATCTTTCATAATATTTATTGAATTTATCTTCTAAAATCTTTTTAATTGAGTTATTGAATAATGTTTTAAAATGTTTGAATTCTTAAAAAATAAATTAAAGTTATAGGGGCCTTATAGGTCTTAATGGTTTATATCTTCAAGCAACATTAATCATAATATTCATAATGTACTCCGAGCAGGGGAGAAGGAGCTCGTATTACTCCACCAAAACCTTCTACGATCATAATATTCTGTTGATGACTTTTCACAAAAGTAACACAACAAATGGGGTGATGTGAGACTTTGTTAAAAAAAATGGGCTAGATGTAAGATAATGAGGACAAAAAATTAGGTGAACTTGTATGATGATAGGGCTAAAGAATTATTTGAACGTGTAATGTATGGCATATCAAATTTGTGTGAGCTCACCTATTAGCTAGAGAGGCAACTTCTGTGTCAAGTCCAAGGGAGTGGGGTTGTAGTCCTCCCTCTCCTCTTCTACAGCAATTGTATGTACACTCTATTGTTTTAGTGGAATCATATATATTTCGTTTCACAAAAAAAACTCATTGCTTTTCCTTTTTGTGTTTATAAAGTGCTAATGCTTCTTATGAAATTTATGATTATCCAATCGCAAGTACTAATGCACAATTAAACAGTCGTACCTTTCAGATAAAAAAAAAAAAAGAAGAGAGGCAGTCGTACCTAATTATTTCTCAAGTGAAAACCTATAAATAGTTTAAAAAAAAAGGAGTTGAAATGTACTTTTTTTTCATTGAATTCAGCAAAAGAAACATTTTTAAGTCACATTGAGAATGAATATGTAACTAAACATGTTGCTGTTATAAGGTATCAACTAACAAAAAGGTAAAAATAGTTAAAGGGTAATTAACTATTTAGCCTTTGAGGTATTATATAGGAAAATCTACAATTGCATCGTTATATTTTGAAAATCCTTCAATTAGTCCCTAACATTGATAACATTGATTTTATGTTATCAATGTTAGTTTTTATCTGCAAAGACTACAATACCCCTTCGTCCATCATTCCCTCTCGTCTTTCCATCAAAAATCTCAAAGTTCTCTCTACTTTAAATTGGTTTCGTTTCTCTCATCTTTTCTCAAATTAAATCTCTTTCGTATAAGCTTCAAGCTCAAGACTATGTCTGATGAGTGTCAAACTAATAAATTAATTTCTACTCTAAAAATATAATTCTGAGTACAATGGTCAGTAGAGTCGAATCCACAAAGACTGGTAAAATTAAGTTTAAATGCAAGAAAAACATAAAACAAGAAAATTGGTTGTAAACTAAAAGTGAGATGATGAACATAAAAATAATAATAAAATACTACCATTAATTAAAGGAGATCACGAAAACAATTAAAAGAAGAACCAAAAAGCACGAAAGTCTAGCCAAGGTTTATCTCAATATCACTTCACAAAATGTTTAGAGGTTCGAAAGATAAATCTCAAGCATTCACATAGGCAAGTTATAATCACAGGTTATGCATTCAGTAATCAATCTCTATTTATTGTTTCGGTAGTTTAAGGACGCCCTGCATACTACTTTGATGTGTGCTAAATTTGCATAGCATTCAAGCAAGAATTCAAAGCATCATCACCCTTTGTCTATGCATTTTCTCTCAAATTTATATTCTTTTCGTGTTTTGTATAAGGTGAATGAAAGTGCATGAAAATAGATTTAAAAAAAAAGGATGAAAAAGGCATTGAAAAGGTGTTTCTAAAGTGACAAGGTCAAAGGATGAAAGTGCAACAAAAACTAAACAAAAACGTTCAGGGAAAATGTTTGTGTGCTGCCACTTTGGGCTTCATGACCGTGGAATGATGTTATGCTTCTGAAAGTGGCCACAGCCATGGTGACCAAAGGCCACGGCCGTGGCATCTTGAAAGAGAGACAAAAGTGTGGCGAAAAAGGACAAATGAATGGGGGACCATTGCACAAAAATGTGACATCTTTTGGACATTGTCCTAAGGTTTTGAGGGAACCGAGAGGGGTATAAATACACCTCTTTCACACTAATTTAACCATCTTTGGGCAGCCACATATCATCAAAAAATGTTTGAGCAATTAAGAGGAGAGAAGATGGGCTAAGAGGAAGAAAGATGGTTTTTTAAAGATACCTATGGTCCTGGAAAGGAATCCCCCACATATTTTGCTTTCCATTTCTCATTTTATATTTGGTGATGTTATTTTTCTTCTTTAGTTTAATTTTTATGTTTATTTTCTTTAAACAAAGGTAGTGTTTGGATTTTCAATTGTAAACTTTGATGGATATTTTCTATATTTATAAATGGGTATTGATTTTTTGGTGCTTTATTTTCTATATCTAAAGTTTGTCCTGAATTTGCCTTATGTTCCATATTTAAATATTGTTTTGGGTTTGATTTTATGACTTGTTATGATTGGAAAGATGTTATGTTTGGCCACCACAATGTCGTTTGTGACAAACCCAAGTGAAAAATCGAGAGATGAAGCTTGGGTTAGGTCTATAAGCATAAAACTTGTTGTGTGCTAGATTAGGGATACTTAGTGTCTACAAGGTATTCAATGAAATTTCTTAAATGACTTAATGGACCTAGTTTGGATAGATGTGCCCGAAAGGACCCACCTAGGAAGCGTAGGTATGACTTAAGTGATCTCGAGAGAGGCTTTGGGTGAGTCATGTGGAGAGAACACTTAATCTCAAAAACTCATTTCTTTAATATAGTAAATAGGAAGTATTTGCTTACATCTCAATGATCCAAATGAATTTATTTAGTTTGTTATTTCATTTTAGGTTTTAGAAATCTAT
>CAODLS014822880.1:0-16816 GCA_948243855.1 Flueggea neowawraea | reverse complement strand
AAAAAAATCTTTGGAATAAAATGTATTATTGGTATTATAGTTAATTATTGAATATAACAAAATTTACAAACCAATTGACGGGATAAAATAACGGATTAAAAACAAAATTTTGAAAAAAAAAAGAAAACAGGAAACCGAATCGGCGGTTAAACCGGTCAAAACCCGTCAAAACTGAAACCGAACCAAATCAAAATAGGACCAAACCGTGAAAACCATGGTTCGGTTCCGGTTCTTACATTTGACAAACCGAAACCGGCAACAAGTCTAAGTGGAACGTATGATTCTATGGAATGTTGTTGGCTAGTTGATCCCTCTCTCCTCTATGCATTATGATCATGTTCATGCTCATCAATATTCATGGTCTTATACATATGAATACATGTCAGATACTATGCATGTATACGTTTGTGCAAAGTCATGTATGCATTTATTCCCTAAAGGATCACATCCCTGCTCTAATACCACTAAACATGTAACACCCTTTTACATTGTCCATCATGGAAATTAGACCAGAAACATATATATATATAATTAGTAAATCATACCATGTACATCATTTATAAGTCATAAACATAAACATATCTACATAAATATTCTTTACGATTTAAGTCCTTTACAAGATAAGACAAAATAAGTTCAACTAACACTATACGCATATGCTGAGGAGGAGAGAGTTTAGAGCTGTAGCCGACCGACCTGTGACTCATGTTGTTATCTACAAGCTTCAACTCAAGTTAAACAAAATATCTACCAGCAACCGTAACCTAGAAAAATGTTTGCGCTTTATATGAGTTGCAACTCAATGAGCAAAACCATCATAGATCAAATTCAAACACACAGGAATTCAATAAATAATAATCATATATATGTCATTGTATTCCATTTTATTTGTTGTGACCAAGCAAGCCATGTATTGCCCCGACATTCCTATATGATTGGCTGACCAGCACCATATGAAAATTGATCCGAAGGTCTCTTGTATAATAATGACCCGAAAGTCTCCAATATGAATTTGACCCGAATGTATCCAATATGAAATATGACCCGTAGGTCCCACTGTGATTATATTTGCAAATACAAGAGCATGTGGTCACAACGTCTTTATTAAATCTAGTATGAATGCATCAACGTATGAAACATTTGATAATCAATATACATGTAGAAAAATTCCATTCCATATAAATAATAGGCATTCTCAACATATACATATAGCAAACTGCAAAAAGATTCACAACATATAACATATACTACATAAATTCAACTAGTCATCAATTGCTCCAAATAATCATATCAATAGCACATATTTGAACACAAATCATATAACACATATTGAATTCAACATCCAATTTATACTCACCTTTTCAAGACAAATATAATGTCTCGTTATCCTACCCAGGTTCTCTCTCAATATTTCTCGATCCTATAACATATATTCAAGTTATTTTGGCTCTAGCTTATAAATATATGCAATGCACATGTATGAGATGCTTTAAATACATGGGATCCTGTTAACTCTCTATTATAAATGCATTTAATCATTTGGATTAAAAGGCAAATGATCCAACTATATCTAAAGGAAATTTAACCTTAAGATAACAAAGTTCTGTATTATACCACTATGGACATCTTGTTTGTTCTCTAATTTTTAACTTCCAAATAGAATTATTTTTCTATGAAATTTAACTCTCATATACAAAACATGCAATAGTGTATTTATACAAAATTTCAGACCTTAATTCACCATAAATCAATCTAGGAAAATTTTCAAAATTTCAGTACCTTAACATAGTAATTTCAAATGAGCAGCATTCAATTGAACCATTATAATTTATATTATAATTTTCCAATCATCCCAATATTTTACAGGCTTATATATAACATAATTTTCAACAACTTTCATATTTTAATGCTCATAAAAATCCATCTCTAAGGTTTTCAAAATCACTATACAAATAGATTGTTCCTATCGAATCCAAATTTGGGCAGTTCATACCATTTTGATCATAATTATCTCAAACTGTTTCATATGAATATAAAAGACACAAAAATCTAAAATTTTTATTCTTTGAGTTTCCTATAATTCTGTCTCTAACCAGATCAAAAATAAGATGAAATCACATCCTTGTTAAGAGTTTCAATGAATTCTGATTTACCTTAGGCTTGTACTTGCTTGGATGCTATGATGAAGAGAACTTCTTTGTGCATGGAGGTTTTGTATAGAAATGAGAAGATTCAAACCTGGTGTATTTTTGAATGAAAGAGTCACAAGAGCTTTGTGTGTGTGTTTGGAACTGTTGTTGCCTCGAAAAATGATCAACAATAATGATGAATATCGAAATACTCAGGAATTGTGAACGTCGTCTCGAGACCTGAAAACACAAGAAATGGTGAGGTCGGAGTGCTCCTCAGGGAACATCTGACACTCAAGTCAGTATCGATTTTAGCAGAGTATTAGTATATGTGGAGAGTAGAGCATACCTCTCAAGATGTCCTTTCCACTATTTATAGTGTGGTGTCTCGATGAGTAGTAATTTCTGTAACGTCTCTCATTGATGATGATTGTAACTTTTTCCGTTACTACTTGAAGTGTAACTGATGATTTAATATTCAAGTCTCATCAATTACTCCCACTCTTTTCTTAGGGCTTCCCGGAGATAAGAGTAGAATACTTGTCTTGTCTTTATTTATTCTTCTTAATTTTGAGTTGAACACAATGTATAATATCAATTTGTTGCAAAATAAGAGACCCGAGGACCATTCGTAAGCAATTTTCTTATCTGGGGAGTGGTAAAATAATTCACCTGGAACTAAGGGACTGGTATGAAAAGTTTGCAATAATCAACGAGTTGATTCAGTAATGTTGTTGTTGCCGCCTCCTTCTTTTCCTATTTTGAAATGAAATCTGGTCCTCATTTCCTATTTTAATTTTTTTGCAGTGATTGGCAGTGATTGATTTCTTTAATCGTGCATTTCCATTTTAATCAAGCCATTCCCATGATTTGCTTCATAAATTTTAACCTAATTATATAACCCTTACCGACCACCTTCTTCTTCTTGTTTTTTTCCTGCAGCCGTGGGTCACATCCACTTACTTCTTTTTTTCTTTGTTTTTTGATAGGTGGGGTTGATTGGTGATGCACTCAGGATTAACACAGTTGCGTATACTTCTATCTTTAGACTTTGCTGTCATGTGAGTGTATTTATATTTCATCAGTCAAGCCAGTTGCATGAACTTCAAGCATAAAAGGGCAACACGATTGCGCAAATTAGCGTGCTATTTGAAGAAAGGCTGCAAAGGAATTGTGCATCTTTTCCCTCCTTGTTGCAGGTACTTTTTTATTGCTCTTTCTCATTTTCTTGAATGAAAACAAAGCTGTTCCATGGATTTTATTATTCTTTGGCATATTGTTAAGGCTTAGTCTCAATTATAGAGATAGTTTTCAAGGTAATTTCTGTGTCGTGTTTGATCTCTGACGCTGTTTATCCTATGCAACACAGATTCGTACTAAAGAAGCCAGGATGAACACTTTTAGGGCTAGAACATCATGAGAAGCCATAGAATTCTTTTTCCTTTTTTTTTTATTTGTTGCAACTGCTGGAATTTGTATTTATTATTATTTTTTTCTTTTTGCAGGCCATTCCTCTTTGAGATATCCAAGAATCGACTTGCCATTCGAGATGTCCGAGAGGTGTCGCACTGTTCAAAATACGTCGTGTCGTTCGAGATGTTCGAGAGGTGTGGCATCGTTGTTGATGTTATGAACCAAACTATTTGTCGTTGTTGTTGTAGACCAGGCCACTTGCTGTTGCTGTTATGGCCCAGATCTCTTGTCGTTGCTGTTGTGGCGCAGACCTCTTGCCGTTACTATTGTGGACCAAACCACTTGCCATTGCTGTTACCTACACCACCATTTGGGTGTTCAGGACTCGCTTCTTGGAGGACTTCACTTGGTCGAAATGGTGAGTGTTGTAACTCGTCGAGTGGAGTTCCTCGAGAAGTTCATCATTTCAACTCTACTTCGTGAATATCATCATCTTCATCATGTTGATGTACTTGTTCTCGTGCTTTTGTTCCTGCACAATTTATAAATATCGTTCAATCACTTGGTCAAATAAATTTTTGGGCAAGTGATTTCGGTAGAGTCTTAGTGATGGTAGTAATTGATTTGCTTGTTGAGGACGAAGTAGAAAAACTATCGCGTGTGCTCATGACAATACCATTTGGGGTTTCACTTGCCACATGCCTCAGTGAATGAACTATCACATGCGTTTATAAAAATACCACTTGGGGTTTCACTTACCACACGTCTTAGCGAATAAACCTTCACTTGCGTTCATGACAATACCACTTGGGGTTTCACTTGCCACATGTCTTAGCGAGTACACTATCGCATGTATGACAACACCACTTGGGATTTCACTTGTAATATATGTGCGATGTTCAATTTTCCACTGCATGTATTCTACAATGAGCGCTCAGTTTCCCCCAAACTTTGTGCTCCACTGCCATATCGCAGTCTGCCTTTTCATCGCTTGGTGAGAGCTCAGTTTCCTGCAAGCTTTTTTAATCATGTATTTGTTATGTGAGAACTCGATTTCTCGCAAGCTTTTCTACTCACTTTACCTTTTCATCACGTGAGAGCCCGATTACTCGCAAGCTTTTCTACTGACAGTTTAGTTGTTTGCCACGTGAGAGCCCGATTACTCGAAAGCTTTTCTACTCACGCTGTGTTCCAGTGGTTTCAAGATGGTTCTTGTGCATTGATGGTGAGGAGCCAATGCTTGGAGTCACTCAATGTTCTTGGCACTTTTGGTTACAGAAGCCTGATTTTCTGCAAGCCTTTTTTGTTTCGTGTGGCCAAGCACTTGGCTTGCTTTAAACTATTCTTCATTCACAAGAGTAGTTATTTATGCATGAGAAAGAAAAATCTTATTCGTTAAATAGAAAATTACACAAGAAAAAGTCAACAAAAACTCAAAGTATTCAACTTTTTACCACCATCTAAAGTATACTTAAAGGACAAAGCATGACATTTCTAGTGGAGGCATGAGTAGTTGGCCACATGTTGATCATTCGTTTGATCATCATTCTTTCTTCGATGCCTTGCTTTATTGTTTGATTCCCCTCTCGATGTTTCATCATCAACAAATTGGTCCAATTGTCCACCTTGAACCAAGTTTGCAATTTTATTCTTTAGTTCTCGACACCTATTTGTGGAGTGTCTACTCGCATCGTGGTACCGGCAGTAGGCGTCCACATTTTTTCCTAGAGGCCATTCAGTTCTTGGGGAAAGGAAATGAGTCCAGACCCCTCTATTACCGCTAAGATCGTTGATCTCAACTCGTTCAATGGTGTGTACTTCTCAAAGCAGGGATTGAAGTGTGCTCTCGAGTCTCCTAACTTTTCTTTCTTTCTGTTCGGTTCCTCCTGAGCCTCTCTCTCCTTCCTTTTCTTCTCTTTGTCTTCCTTTGTTCCCATAATCTTTATGACATTAGCCTACATAATATACTTGTTGGCTTGCACGAAGAGGTCGACCAAAGTTTTCGGCTGGTTAAGAGACAACGACTCCTGTAGCTGCACCGATCGTGTCCTTTGCAATATCGCATCCACTGCTACTCCAGGTTATAGATCGTGGACTTCGAGACTGGCATTCCTGAATCTATCCACGTATTTTCGTAGAGTCTTATTCTCGCTTTGCCTCAAGCTCAACAGGTACATAGCGTCCTTCTTGCGCTTGCTATTAATGATGAAGGAGTTGATGAACTCTTTTCTTAACTGATCAAAACAAGAAAGAGACACCTCCTTGAGTCCATTGAACCATGACCGAGCGTGATCCTTTAGCGTGATTGGGAACTTACGACATATGATGGCATCCTCCCATCCATGAAGCATATGATGGCTTTATAGTTTTGAACATGCTGTGTGGGTCCTCCTTTCTTGAGAAAATCGGCAGTGATGACATCTTGAACTTTGGGGGAAGAGGTTTTCCTATAACCTCTTTAGTGAATAGAGCTTTTAATTTCCTCTGCTCCTCCTCCGCAGGAACCAACTTCTTCTGCTCGAGGACTTCTTTGATCATTTTCCTCACGTCTGCCGCTTCTTTAACACTCATCGAAGATTGGGGCTCCACTTTAGCCTTCTTCGAAAGAACCCTAGGCTCTCCTCACACGTACTTTCCATAACCTCCTGGTATTTTTCTCTCCTAGCCTCGACCTGAGCATCAAGAACATCAAGGAGTTCAAGGCGAGGTGGAGGGTTTAGCTGTTCAGGAACTTGTGTGTGTTGGTGATGACTTTGCTACACGGCGTCATGCCCCTTCGAGACTCCTCCACTTTAAGCACCTTGGGCATAAGCGAGCAGCGTAGGCGATAGTTGCGTCTGAGGAAGAAGCTATTGGAGCAAGGTCGCCATCTCGGCCAAAGCCTTCTGGTTCTTCTTGTTCTGCTTCCTAAACGCTTCATAGTTTGTGAGTGGAACGGTAGGGATGGTAGTTATCGAGACTCTCCAGCACCGAATCTCCTTGTATCCTCTACGGGATAACCAGCATGATTCGAATGCGTTTGCACCATGGTGAGTGTTGTAGGTGATGTTGATGTACTTCTTCTCAATCGTCGACGGACAAGGCTTTTCATTCAGATTTCCCACAGACGGTGCCAATTATTGTTGCCTCGTAAAAATAACAACAATCATAAGAGAACAAGAACACTTGGAAATTGTGAACGTCACCTCGTAACCTAAAAGCACAAAACACGATGAGGTCGGGTGACTTCCCGAGGGAATCTCCCAGTTGAAGTTAGTATAGATTTTTGCAGAGTATCGGTATAAGTGTCTGGTAAAACGTACCTCAATGAGTAGCCTCTGAAGACTATTTATAGGTGGTGAGTTGATGAACGTCATTAACTTCTCGTAACGTTCGTTGTTAATAAGTACTGTAACATTTATGTTACAATCTTAAATGTGTTAAAGGTGAAATTCTGGAGCATTTACGAACAAGGCTTTTCGTTTAATTCCCATAGACGGCGACAATGGTTGTTGCCTTGAAAAATGAACAATAATAATGATGAATATCGAAATACTCGGGAATCATGAACGTCGCCTTGGGACCTGAAAACACAATAAATGGTAAGGTCGGAATGCTTCTTGAGGAACCTCTGACGCTCAAGTCAATATCGATTTTAACAGAGTATTAGTATATGTGGAGAGTAGAGCATACCTCTCAAGATGTCCTTTCTACTATTTATAGTGTGGTCTTTCGATGAGTAGTAACTTTTGTAATTTCTCTTATTGATGATGACAATAATTTTTTTTTGTTACTACTTGAAGTATAACTGATGATTTAATATTCAAGTCTCATCATGAACAAATGAAAAATGAAACATTTGAGTGCATGTTGCCGATTCCACATGTTTTCCTTTCTTTCTTTTTTTTTTTTCATGCCCCCTTACAAGTGTTCAATTGTTTCTAACGTGTTGACAGCACACTAGGGTGATACACAACAAAAGTCACCTGTACATGTAAATTATCTTTTTAAGTCCCATTTCCTCCTTTGGTCTTATTTTAGTCCGTAGCTTACTTTGTTTCATGAAGTTTGTTTTAAATTTCAGTCCTATTTATTATCTCTAAATTTATTGGACATATATATAAAATAATATTGCAATTATATATAATGAAAAGGCATATACAATATATAAACCAATATATGTATGCCATGTAAGGTTATTTAGGTTTGGGGTGTTACACCAACCATGACACATTTTAAAAACTTTTACACTACCAATTACCATCTCTGAGTGGGGATCTTTACTTGGAAGATTTCAAATGTAATTTTTTACTTCTGTATTTTTCAGACTTCCATTTTCAATAGTAGCACGGATTATTTTTCTATATTGTAAACATATCAGATTATTTTTGATTTAATAAGTATACTAGAAATTTTCTTTTCACATTGGCTTCTAAAATTCAATTTTTCATCTCTACCAATTCTATTTTGCTATATTTAGATGTCTAATTCAACTAAAGTCATTTTCAATCAAAAGGTCAACTTTGTGTGAGGAAAAAATAAAAGAGAAAGATATGAGTCCTATTGCCTTCATAGCATCCTCAATGGTTGGACGCATTTTAGGTCAAATCTATTAATATATCATCGTCATATAAACTTTTCATTAAATCCACTCTCATTAGACCATTCTACTCTAATGGTTTGGACTCTTATTGGACTGTCGTATGAGACTCATTATCACTTTACTTTTCATTCAATTTTCTTTTACAATATATACTACATAAAATATATTTTTCCACAAAAATAATTAAATATTTTTAATTAGTGACAAAATTAATACATTTTAAAAAATAAATTACAAAGATAATATAAACATATAAATAAAATTACATTTAAAAATTAAAATTATATTGGAAAAAAAATTAACGTTAAAAGTAAAATTGAATTTCTAAATTAAAATTGCATTAGAAAAATAAAATAACATCAAGAAAATTACACTAAAAACTAATTAATTAAAATAAATTTTTTTATTAAAAGTCAATAAATTAAAAAAAATTCAAATAAAAATTTATTAAAGTAGACAAATTAAAAAAATTAAAAAAATTAAAACAAACAAATTAAAGAAATTAAAAAAAATATAATTTTTTTTTAAAAAAACACAACAAAAAGTGGTTCAAACTTGTTTGAAAAAGTTGCTACCAACGGTCAAACCAAAAAAAGTAAAAAAAAAAAGAAATTGAAAAAAAATAAAAAAACAAATTTGTTGCATCACCTGCTGTGCGGGGGCCCACCATAGGGATGTTGAACAATTCCTAGACCATGGAACCGTTCAACACCAAAAGTGCCACATCATCTAGCCACAATGGGGGTTTAATCTTTTTTGGGTTCAATGGACTCTTTACGGGACCTGCAATGTGGATGCTTTCACCTTGCACTTCATTCTCATCTTCTTCACCGTCATCGTGCTTTGTTCTCCTCTTCGCTGTCGTCGTCGCGCCATTGCCTCTCTTCCTCCCTCCATCGCTGTGTCTCCTCCTTGCTCTCTCCTCTCGTCTCGCTGAACTAACTCTCATCTCTTGTCTACTCAATTTCGAACTGAACAAAATTATTAGTGAAGATCTCCACCACGTCAGTCTTTGCCATATGACTGCGAGGTGGATATTGACGATTTTGGTGCTAGGGAGATTGAGATCGAGAGAGACTTAAAGAATTGAATGTGCCTGCTGGTGGAGGCTCCGAGAGGTGGAAACACTAAGATCGGGATTGATGATGGCGGAGATTTGAAGGCGGCGGCTAGGGTTTTGAGACATTATGAAAGTGTAAAATATCACTTTTGTCCCTAAAATTTTATTAAATTACAAATTTATTGATGTATGCTAATTTTGCATGATTAATCAAGCAAGGATTCCTTGCATTCTTACTCTCATTATGCTTAATTATATGCAATTTTTACACACTTTTTGTTGAATATGTAGAGTAAGCAATGATTGCATGAAAGAGGAGTCTAAAGGAGAAAAAGGCACAAGTGAGGACTTAAGAAGATAAGAAAGCCAAAGGAGAGGAGGAAAGAGTTTGACCAAGGCTGACCATGATGGGCGCCATATCTGAAACTATGACCATGGCGCACGAAGCCTCCAGTTGCCACACCCTTCACCACAGTCACCACCATGACCATGGTAAGCTTCTGTTTTGCGCCACAGTCACCACCATGATTGTGGCAAGCTATTGCTTTGCGCCACGATCATGGTGGTGGAAGAGGATGGGAGGCCACGACCGTGGCCACAAATGCCATGACCATGGCCAACCAAAAGACAAAAAAAAGTGAGTGACATGGCTAGAATGCAATCATGTGGACTCAAGTTAAAGGAAAACTTTTGAAAAATGGAGAAAGGTGCCCTAGGGTTGTGATGTGAGGAGGACTATAAATACTCCTTAAAATCGTCTCATTTATCATCTTTTAGACATTCTTGAATAGCCACTATAGAACAATCAAGCTTCGAGGAAGAGAAAGAGGGGATGCCTTGAAGAGAGCTTTGGAGCCTTGGAGAGAATTCTTCCTAATCACCTCTACTTCCATCCCTATATTTTTTGTTATTGGAAAAATTGTTTAAATTTTTTATTGATTTTGTTTATTTACTCACATTATGTTAGCATAGATTTTTAGTCACGATTTTAAGATGTAATCTGTGGATTATTGTTTGCAATACTATTGATGGATATTGTTCTTTAATGTTATATGTTTAGATTATTGTGGATTTTGATTTAGTGACTTGTTTTGATTGAATGTTGTTGTGCTTGATCACCATGATGACATTTATTGATAAATCTAAGTGACGGATCGATAGATGAAGCTTAGATGAGGTCCACAAGTATTAAACTTACTAAGCTTAGGGTAGACATATCTTGAGTAGGTAAGGTGTTCGATAAAATTTTCGGGAGGCTTAATGGGTCTAATTTGATTAGGTTTAATCAAAAGAATTGACCTAATAGATGTAGATACGACCTAGATTAACTTGAAAGAGTATTTAGGTGAAAATAGTGGAGAGAATGCTCAAATCCCCTTAACCTCATCATTAGTATAGCAAGCATGAGTCCTAGGAGGAGTCTCAAAGTCCTAACATTTTTATTATCATCGTTTCAATCTTAATTCACTTCCTTGCTTATTAATTGCTTGTTTTGTTTGAATTTCATTTCTTAATCACACATCAAAACCAATCCATGAGTTTATTGATTTTTACTTTTGATTAAATCACATATAATACTCATCTTTGTGGGATTCGATACCCTAGCAATAGTCATCAGGTTATAACTACTTCGACAACAATGTGTTTGTGGTAGAGTCGATCATTTATCCAAATTTTTTTGATAAATTATAAATGAGACCCTAAATGAGTTTTAAATTTCATTTGTATACCAATCATAGACCACTACACTACACGAATTTCAATGTTTTTATAGTTTTAAATAAAAGACAAACACATTTTTTGAATACTTCTTGAATACTAATTAGAAACAATTGAATACTTGCATTATATTTGCAAACTTGTTAAATACTAATTGAATATTTTTTGAAAACTTATTGAACACTTTTTTGAATATTTCATGAATGCTAATTGAATATTTTTATTTTAAAAACAAATGAATACTTTTAAAAAACTTGTTGAATAAATGTTTGAAACTTATTAGTAAACCTGTTAAATACTTTTATTTTTATTATCTGTTGAGTCATTGTTAAATACTATTAAAAATTAAATAAACACCAATTGAATATTCTTGAATACAATTTGAAAACCAATGGAATACTATTTGAAAACTATTTGAATACCAATTAATTATCGATTCTGAAAAGTTTTTGGACACCAATTGAATATTATTTGAAAATTGATTAAATAGAATACTATTAAAAGAAAACTGTAATGTAATCCATCTCAAACTACCATTTCAAAAAATTAATTTTTTTAAACATGCGTCTTTTAGAAAATTTTAATTAAATTTTGAACTCTTTTTTTTTTTCTTGTTCATTCATGGGTAGCTAGAGTTGTTTCCTTATAAAAAAAATAATAGGGAGTTTGCATCTCTAACTAGTTATTATCTTATAAATTACAAACACGATTAATTTAACAGTTAATTGAAGGTTTAAAAATTACTCACCGAAAATGATTGCTTGTGTATAATAATCGTTTAAGAATCTTCTTGAACGATCCCTAGGAAATTCAAAATTTAATGTGAGATTCACAATTTTATTATTTTATTTTAATTTTAAATTTTAAAAACTTGAATTTTCATAAGAAAATTAAAACATATTAATAGTATCTGAAGTATCGCTCGGGGTTTTATACTAGTATTAATATAAAGCAGAATATATTCATTGAAATCTTAACATGTGTCAAATCAAATGAACAACATTTGACATCTTATTAATGTGACACGTGTCACAAACTGAGAGAAGAGAAAGATAATGTTATCAAAGGAAAATTGTAATACCCCGTCCCTTCCAGTGAATCTCTCTGTAGCTTTCTGTTCAATTCCGTCAAGGCCTTTGTCGAACCCCTTTCAATTTCGATTGAACTTTCTTCGATGTCAATTTGAATCTCGATGTACAAGATGATGTTCCGATGTTTACGAACGCCTATCGATGGTGTACAATAATACAATTGTTCTGAAAGTGTTGGAGGTTGTGTTTCTAAGTTAGAAACATGTTAAGAGTGAGAAATTTAGCAAGAAATTCATCCAGGAGGTTCTAAATGCGCGTTGGAATCAAGCAAGGCACGTTACAACTTGAAACAGAATGGTTTTGAGGGTTGAAAGGTTGTCAACGTGCGTTGGAGAACAACTACGCACGTTGATCATCGATATGAATTTTTTGGGTTTCGGAAACCCTTGTCAACGCACTTTGTACACCCAAAAACGCACGTTGTAGTCTTGTAACACGCGTTGAGGGTTCTGTAACGTATGTTGATGTGCAATTGACAGTAGGGTTTATAAATACCCCTCTCCGAAACCCTTTTGTTCGTCTCCGCCGTTTTCACTCTCTCACTCTAAACCACTCCAAATCCGTCTGAATCACTTCCCCAGTGTTCATCAATCATTCCACAACTTCTCTAGAGGTAAGATCATGTTTCTAATCCCTTCTTTTGGTCCATTTCATGCATTAATCATATTATTCCATTTTAGGCCGAATTTGAAATGGGTTTCATATCTCGGATGATTCTGTTGAAATGGATACTTAAGGTTGTTAGTTAATGATTGTTTGAGGTTATATAAACATGATTCAAGCCTTGAATCAAGAGATTTGATGTTGTTTGGAATGGGCTAGGGTTAGGTTCGAATTTTGTGAAATCTTTGGAAATGTGGAGTTGTTTTTCAGAAACCAAGTATGGATTCGTGTTCCTGAGGTTGATTAGGACCAATGTATGTGATTGAAATCGATTTCTATCGGTTGAATTGAAAGTTGGACTATTTATGTAATTTGCCACTTGAGGACCAACTGTGATTTGCCATTTAGGGAGCAAAATGTGATTTTGCATTTGGGTGAGGATTAATTTAGATATTTTGAGATTCTATGGGGATTAATATATTATTTTGGGAAGTTGAGACCAAAATATTAAGTTGGGATATTTGGGGGCTGGTTGGTAATTTTCCAAAGTTCGGGGACTGGACTGTAATTTTACACTGAGGTTTAGTAAATGGAAAATCATGTTAGTCTCTGGGCCGAAATGGATTTTTGGGGTTTGTTGGAGTTTTAAGTTGCATATGCATTTGCATGTATTTTGGTACAACCACAGTACCATGTCTGATCTATGTATGTATTGTCTATTCCAGCTTTGTTGGTTTCTGAGGAGACCAATCATTCACCAGTGGACTGTACTCTAGATTATTGCTCGTCGTCTAGGTGAGTGTGGTAGCACTTTAGACACGTAGGTTGTGTGCTCTAAATTCCGTATATATTTTTGTTGTGCTGAACTTGGCATGAAATTAGAATAATTAAAGGATTGAAATTCCTAAAATCTGATGTACGTGAAAACCTCTGTTGTGAAAACTCGGTTTTCTCTAAAATTGTTTTTGGTCTCTAAAATAAATATTAAGTTTGATATTTATTGTGATTTCTGAAATGAACGTTTTGGCTTTTGAAAATATATTCCGGAGCGATATATTTTATTTGAAATAATTATTATTTCTGAATACTAAATACTTTTGTAATAAATATTGTGTATGAAAGTTTGTTATCATTTTCCGAAAAATGATGTGTTCATTTAACGTGGTACTTATTTGAATATTTTGAATAAATATTGAAATGTTTTGATGAAACATCTTGTTTGGGCCACCCAGCTACGTGATAACGTAGCCTTGATACATCAAAATTGTATCATTTTCCAGTGTGGCTATATTTGTGTCTTTAGTGGCCTATACTCGCCTTTGTGGCTATACCATGGTGTCTTGTGTGGCTAATATCCGCCTTATGTGGCTATTACCGAGTTTGGTTAACTCGATGAATATGAGCTTTGGTCCCAGTCTGAAAATGTTTTGAACAACAATTTAAAAATGCTTTGAACAACTCTCTGGAAATAATTCGGAACTCACCTTTGAAATAAATTGAGTATTTATCACTGAAAATATTTGAGTATTATTCTTTGGAATATCTTCGAAAGTACACGTGAATTTCGAAAAAGTATTTGAAAGGAAAACACTTTGGCTATTTTGGCATTTGAGAAAAACTAAACATGTTATTTAATTTCTCCATCTAATAAACTTCGATAGTTGTCTGCTCTGTGTACAAAAAGGATTGCAAAGTGGATTTTTGAACTAAGTTATTTATATATACAAATGTGTGTGTGTGTGTGTGTGTGTGTATATATATATATACACGATACTATTTGGACATATACGTGCATGTGCTAGTTTTCGAAAATGTTTTCAAACCCTTTTAAGGAGCTTGTGCCGCTCTATTGTGTTATCCGCTCACTATGGAATCTTACCCCTTTTATTTTCCTTGTCTTTGTTCTAGTTCACTTTTCAGGTATTTTGATAGTGGTCGTTTGGTACTTCCGCGCTCAGTGAGTGCCTTATTGTTTGGGACATATTTCTGTTATGTTAGTTGCTTCACACCGGGCAATGAGTTATGGACTTGTAATTGTTAAATAATGTTTAACGGTTTTACTTAAATTATTTATTCAGTATTTTGATATTATAATTATATTATAATTATATTCGAAAATATTATTTTCGAAAAAAACTTATCTTGTTAAACTATTTTAATATGGTAAATAAGCCGATAATAATATGAATTTGGGTAGTTTCTGTTTTCGAAGCTTGTGCGAGTTAGATCGGGCTTCCATAGACGGTTCGCCTCGTACGCCGGTTACGAGCCGACTTTGGGTCATGACAAAGGTGGTATTAGAGCATTAGGTTCCGTATTGTCTGGGTCGGTTTTGGAGCTTAGGTATTTTTGATCAAGTAAGTCTAAATTGCCTCTGTATATCTCTTTGACTATTTGTTCTATATACTTTTCTGAGTATCTTTGTTGGTACTGTGGAAATAGTTTGCATTCTGAAATGTGCATTTATTCATATGTCTGCTATCTGTAGTGATGTTTCGACGTAATAGAAGACCTAGTGAGACCACTAGGCATCAGTTTGCCAAGGCCAGTCAATCAGCAGCTGGTCAGCATGGTTCCCGTAGTGTGCCAGAGGTCGCAGTACCAACACCTCAGCCTTAGCCACCGTGTGTGGCCCCACCTAAATTTTTCGATTGTTTTGCTCGACTCATTGATTGTTTCGAGCGCTTTGCTCCTGAGCAGCCAGCAAGAGTTCAGCCAGTAGCAGCTGCTCCGACAGTTGCACCTGTGGTGCCAGAGTTTGATGATAGTACCCATCTGATAAGCTTTTTAAAGATTGAACCACCGAGATTTAAAGGCACGATGGGTGAAGACCCACAAGATTTTATCTTGGAAGTTGAGAATTGTTTTGAAGCTTTGAACTACACCGACAACGCCGAAAGGATCAGATATGCAACATTTCTTTTGAGTGGTCGTGCAGTGATGTGATGTCAAGGTTTTAAGAAGCAAGGTGACATCACCTGGGCAGAGTTCAAGAATGAGCTTGTACTTTCTATTATTTCCCGAAGTATCAGAGATAAGAAAGTGGATGAGTTCAATGATTTTCATCAGAAGCAGGGGATGTCAGTGTCTGAGTATGAAGAGAAGTTCAAAGATCTCAGTAGGTATGCGCCAGAGAAATGTCGTACTAAGACGACATTGGCGAGCCAATTTCAAAAGGGTTTATTGCCAGGGTATGCTATGTTGATAGTAGCTCTTGGATTGGAGAGAGTGGAAAAGATTGCCGAGACCGCGAGAGCCATTGAGTATGTTGATGAGAGACACCCAGAAGAAACTCTTAAAAGGAGTAGGAGTGGAGGAACAATGATCAGCCATCAGAGTCGAGGTCAGAGCAGTTAGTTTGAGCAGAGACACATTTTCTCTTCAGGACGACAAAGGTAGTATGCTAATAGTCAGAATGTTGGTACGATGCAGTCGGACGTACTTTTCGAGTTTTAGAGTAGAAATCTGAGTATTTGAGGCACAAGTAAGAGCTCGATTCCTTGGGGTAGTAGGTGTGAGAGGAAACACCTCGGGCAGTATGGCAAGAAAAAAATGTAACTGTTATTTTTGCAAGTAGTCAAGCCATATGATAGCTGAATGTCCTTAGCGACTTGCTGTCGAGTCCCAGACGGGGCGGCCTAGTGCCTCCGGATCCTTTAAGGATATGTGACCAGGAGGGGTCCCGTTCTTTTTTGCTATGGCAGCACAGTTGGATGAAGTATCTCTTAACTGTAACTCTTTCTATTCATGAAACATTTGCACATTTCTGAATGTACACTTTTGGAACTTCGGTGTGCTTTTGTAATTCTTTGTATGAATCATTTTGAACCCTTATGTATTTCTGTATGCTTTGGCATAGCCTTTGGATTTTGGTGAATTTATGTATGTCTCTGCATATGCTACTTTGAACTCTTGTATGTCTCTAGATATATATTGTTTGATCCTGAATCTCGTGTTGTACGTTCTATGGTACATCACCTTCTATTGGCATGTTTGGCTAACGATGTAGTAGTAGAAGTCCTTTGAAGCTCTGTCACTTTTGAGTAGCTATATCTTAACTAATCTGTGTCGCATGGTTGCGTGATTGTTGTAGCTAAGCTTGAGTTGGAAGTTGATGTCAAGATATTGGATGTGAGAGAATGTGGTGATATTCTCGTTATTAATTGGGTTTTGACAGGGTATGTCACATTGAATCGCTTTGTGTAGCGGGTGTGCTTTC
>CAODLS014818391.1:0-10013 GCA_948243855.1 Flueggea neowawraea | reverse complement strand
CTATATATTACGTGCGTAGACGAATTTTTTTTAAGTTTTCACTCTTAATACTTCACGTGATTGTGTCAGGGAATATTCAAATTCAAATTCCCGAGGAGCGTCTTGAATTTGTCAGTTTTTTGAACCCCGTTTACGTGCATACTATCAGTACTAAGTGCATAGTATGATTCCACCAGCGTACTGTGTGCATAGTATCTAATATTGTGTGCGTAGTATGATTCAACCAGCGTACTGTGTGCATAGTATCCAATATTGTGTGCATAGTAGCCATTTTCAGCATAATCATTTTTTGGTCTTCATCTTTCATGGATGATTTGTTCTCATCATCATCAAAACTAAATTCAACAGAACGGACATACGTACAGTGGCCGCATGGTGCGGACGTGCAGTGGCAGGCTAGTCCTTTGGCTTTCCCTCCCTCTCCATGTTCCTGCATGCTAATATTATTTTAAAATTTTAATTATAAATAATCTATATACATTAACAATTAATTTAAATCCAACTAAGTTGAAACAATCAATCCATTCAAGTATTCAAGTCCAACTCAAATATGTAAAATAATATACAACTTAAACTATTCAAGTCCAACAATCAATTCATTCAACTAATTAAACTCAATTAAATCCAAATTTAAAAACGAGAAATTGAAACCCTAGTCTACCTAAAGAAAATTAAAAAAAATGAAGAGAAAACCATACATGGAATAAGTTGGGCGAACGGTGGTAGTATGAGGCAGCGACGTCGACCAGTGGACGGACAGAATGGCAGCGGCGTGCAGGTCTGACGCCCTCCCCTTCCTTCTTTCTTTGCTTACTCTCTTTCTCACTCATTCCCATGTTTGCTTATGTTCTGTTTTGGTCGCAAACTTAAAAAAATAAAATAAGTGAGGGCCACAAACTACATCATTTTGGTTCCTCAATTAAAAAAAATATAAAGAGAGGGCATGAAATGGTAGGTTTGAAAAAGAAATAAAGACAGAGCATCTTCTTCAACCTCCAGTTCTTCCTCACGGTCCTGGCTCTGCAATCGCCGGCGGGACCCCATACTATATATATGGGGTTCCGTTGGTGCCGAAGAGGGTCACCGAACCATGCCGGATCACCCCCCGGTTCGTCCCTACCTACATCCTCTGTATGTAGACTTATGAAATTGATAAAATAATTTCATTTCCAAGAAAAATGTAAAAAAACTAGAATTTGGGTCCAGAAGCGAGAAATTGGTATCTCAAGAGAAGTTAAAGAAAAATTATGAGAAAATATATTTTTCGCAACCTTCTCTGGAAAGGTGCACAAGTGGTGCACAAACGAGGTCCAAATTGTGTAAAACCAGTGTACAAATTGTGCATGAATCATTTTCAAATTAATTGTTAAATTGTTTTAATTCATTTTACTTTATTTGATTCAAATTTAATATTATTTTAAATTAAATTAGTTTAAATTTTTATTTTGTGTAAAATAAGTATAAACTAGTGTACAAACTGTGCTCAATGGTTTACAAATTTAGTTTTAAACTGATTTAGTTTATAGGTGTGCAAATTGTGCAAACAAGTGCATAACTAGTGCACGATTCGTGTACGACTAAAATGTTACATTCAATTCAAGGACTGTTAGCTAATTTCCAGAGATTTATTTATAATTGTTAAAAATTTTGGGGATTTTCACTTTAATTATGCACATATTGCGGATTCTTTTGCCACCATCATTGCATTTTAGGGATAAAAAGCGATCGACTAACGAGAAATAATGATCGAACGAGGTTTGAACGTCGTTATCTCCATTCGTTCGATCGTCCTTCGTTCAATGGACTATGAGACAAGTTTGACCATCGTCATCGCCATTTGTTGGCATGGTGAGAGACGGAGAGAGGAGATCAACGATCTTCACTGAGGCGTCTCACTATCTTTGCGGTGGGGATCTCGAGATGCTCTATCTCTGCTGCTGAGAGAGACGGTTACGATGGTAGAGAGGAGAAAATGGGGGTGGCGAAAATAGAGGGGCAGAGAGAGAATGCAAGAGTACAAACAAAGAAAAAGAAGTGATAGACAGATGAAAAAATGAATGAAACAAAGAAAAAGAGTTACAGGAGAAATTAAAGAAAGAGTTTGATATTGTCGCAATTTCTTTCCCAGATTTGCCATTTTTAGGTAATATTTCTCCTAGCCGGTGTAGTTGAAAAAAAAAAGATTGATATTTACGTTGTGTGTAATTTCCTTTGGTAAAAACTCTGTTGAGTTTTCAGAACCTTGAAGCGACTTCAAATTCAATAAAAAAAAAACTATCATTTTTTGACTATCAAATGCTAGTAAGAGCATCTCCAATGGTACTATCTATTTTTTAGAACACTTTTGATAAAAATAGAAAGCACTATTAATTGTACAAATTGAAAATAAAAGTTAACTCTTTATGACAAATAAAAAATGGTGATTGAAGGAGATAAATGAATAATTAAAAAGGAGTGAAGAAAAAAGAATAAAATATATAAAAAAAAGAAAATTTATTAATAATAAACAACACTACAAGAAAAATAAGTTTTTGCGACGACACATTTGCGACGAATTCGTGGCAAAAGTTAAGGTTGACTTCTTTGCGACGAAAAATGTTATTTCGTCGCCATATTTGCGACGAACACATTTTCGTTCGTCGCAAAAAATTTAACCTTTATTTTATATTTGTAAATTAATTGTAAAATTCATGCTTTTAATTTCATTAATATGACAAGTTAATTGTTTAATGATATATTTCTTAAACATTCACCCAAGTTTTGATTCATTTATTCCAAACATAAATATATTTTGGAATTAATTAGGGTAATAATTTCTAGCAATTAATTAGAATAAAAATATTTTCTAATTAGAATAAAAGTTTCAAAACTAGGGTGAAAATTACAATATTTTTCCACTATATATATATTACAATATTTGACCAATTATTATAATTTACTTAATTTTTGTATCAAAAATTTGAATTAAAATGCCATTACAATATTTGTCCAATTATTATAATTTACTTACTAGTTTTCATCAAAAATTTGAATTAAATTGGAAAAAATTTTTGCGACGAATTCGTCTAAAAATAGTGATGAATTCCTCGCAAAATGAACATTGCGACTAGTTCATGGCTATTTTAGAGACGAATTCGTCGCAAAGCATTTTTTTAATTTGAGATTTAAATTTCAAATTAAAATTCCATTAACTTTATTTTCCCACTATATATATATATATATATTATAATATTTGTCCAATTATTATAATTTACTGAATTGTTTTCATCGAAAAATTGAATTTAATTGGAAAATGGGACCTTGCGACGAATTCCTCGCAGAAATAGCGACAGATTCATCGCAAAATTAAAATTGCGATGAGTTCGTCTCTATTTTTGAGATGAATTCACCGCAAAACGCTTTTTTTTATTTGAGATTTAAATTTCAAATTAAAGTGCCATTAACTTTGTTTTCCCAATATATATATATATACAAATTAACACAATTATATTACTTTTTCAATCATATTTTATATATATACAATATATATATATACAAATTAAAGGAAAATTCGATTTGATTAATTCTTGCGACAAATTCTTCACAAGACTCTTATTTTTTTGGCCGAAATTTCAAATTTCAATGAATTTTTGGGCGGTTTCTTAGGTAAGAGAATTTTTTTTGCGACGAATTCGTCTCAAGGTTGGCCCAACAGATGCTCTCGTCTTTCTTTCCCAGATATTCCCATTTCCTTAACCCTATATTCCTCTTTCTACCGGATCCATTTTTCTCTCGCAATCCGCCGCTCTTCCTCTTTCTCTCTTGGCCACCCTCCGTCGAAGCTTTCTCTCTTAGTAATCGTCGCTCTCTCAGTCACCGTCGCTCTCTCTCTCTCTCTCGGAAAAGTGCTACTTCGAAGCTTTTTCAGTTACCTCGCCGTTACCTCCTCCACTTACTCCGTCAATTTTGCGCTTCTCCTCCAACGTCGTTCTTAATCAATTTGATTTCAGCTCATAGAAAGGAGAATTTGATTATCAGGTTCAGATATGATGACACATAACCGCTACAAGCCTAGATCGAAGTTCGACGAAAAGAGTAATTAGATAGATTTATGTAGTTATTGTATTTTAGAGTTCATAAATTTTGCATAGTTTTAATGTATTTTAACGTTTAAATATTAAATATATTTTTTAATTAATATGGATGTTACTTGTTCATTTAGTTTTTTTTTGTTTTTATTAAATAATTTAATAATGTTAAATATCAACAAATACAAAAAAATTATAAAATCAAGAAACAAAAAATTTCTTATTGCGACGGATCCGTCTCAAAGTTTGCCACGGATTCGTCGCAAAATGGGTAGGTCACTTGTCGCCATTTTTGCGACGGCAAATTAATTCGTCGCAAACAGCCCGTTGACTTGTTCCCAAGATTGCGATGAATTATTAGGTGTCGCAAAAATTTGCGACGGATTCGTCGCAATAATTCTCTTGCCAGGAGGGTTTTTGCGACAAATATATGCAACAATTCTTTGTCGCAATAACTATTGCGACGAATTTCTTCTTCTTGCGACAAATATCTTCCGTTGCAAAAAGGCCGTTTTCTTGTAGTGAATATAGAGTCATCTGAACTTCTTAGATATTGTTGGGAGGAATTGGTTCCTGAGGGATGCTCGAGCATGCTAACTCGTGTGGTGTTAAAAGAGTGACCACGTTAAGTAAATAAAAAATGGTTTAGTGATGCCTAGCAGTCTAAGACTTTAAATGCGAGGTATGAGTAAGTAAAAATATCCGAGAAATAAAGAAAAAGTGAATACCCGAGGACTCCTACTTGCATTAATTTCTAAGATAACAATACATAAAAATAACTATCCAAAAGCAAACATTCGAAGAATGACGATATTCAACATGCAACTTTGTCAACAATTGGGTGTAAAATAACTGCAGTAATAAACCAAATGTAAAAGGAAAGCACGTAAATGACAATAAACAAAACAGAGTCCTAAATGCTTACTTGTTCAGTAGTGTAATATCCAAACTCCGCCATGTGTCATAGTAAACAAATGAACTAATGGAAATTAGAAGCAACAGAACTACAGCTAAGAACTGGAAACTAAGTAAACTGCAAGAAATGAATTTGCAATAATGACGGGTCTTTTGATGTGTCTTGCATAGTCCTTTCTTCATATATTTATACTGAGGAATTTTGACAGTTGTTTCCAAGGTTCTCGCTCCACGTTATCAGTTCATGTGGAACACCCTCTGCCTCCATGTGCTCCTGTAACTTCTGGCATGGTGGGTGCATCCACCTTCCTACGTTAGCCGCGTTCCCGGGTAACACGTATTTGCCGTTATGGTCATCCCCGAGCTTGCTTTCCTTTGGTCTGAATCGGCCACTACTAACTCCTCAAGAATATAGTCTCGGAGTCGGATTGGTTTGCTGGAGCACTAACTCCCAAGCCAACCCAAGGTCATGATTTAAGATGGAAAAGAAGAAAAATGATTTTAAGGTCAAAAAAGCAGGCAAATTGGAAACAAAAAGCTCGTATTTTCGTGACAAATGTACAACATACGTGATAATCATCTATAACACGAGTCACAAACTGTCAAATAAAAATGTAACAGCAAGAGTAGTTGTTATGTCCTAATCTTATACCACCAAGGTTTATGTCATAACTAGTAAGAAAATAAAATAAAATTGTTAGCAAAAAATTGAATCATAATGTCAAGATAAAGAGGTTGAAACAATAGTGGCAAATAATGAGAGTTTCTACCAAGTCAAAAAGAAGAGCTTTATAGACTGTTAAGATGATATTCACATCTACAAATAAATGACAAAGAAAGTTACAATTCTTATTTCATTATTATTGTTATATTTTATTCACTAAAAATACAGGCATCAATTAATCTATGAGATTAAACATTTAATCAAAATTGAAAAAATTATATAACAATAATCAGATCTCAATTTTGTTGTAGATTATATAATGAAAAATAGAATATGATACTTTTTTTTTTCAAATTGCAACATATGCTGCATTTACTTAAATCAAACATGCTTGATTTTGTGAATTTAACAGCCTTAATCATCACAGTTCGAAAAAAAAAAAGCACCTTCAATCATAAATTATATAATCTCGACGCAAATATGCATTGTCATCTGCTGTGACAACAATTATACAAGAACCATTGTTTCCAGTTCATAGCTCTGCTTCTATTTTATCTGCATAGAAAGAAATATCATTACCCTTAAACCCATAACCAATTCAATTATTTGGAGAAATCAAACCCCAAACAAAAATTAAACTAATCAATCAAAACAAACAGGTCCAACAAAAGGGTTAAATCCCTGCGTTCTTGAAGTTTAGTCAAATCTTTGATCTGGTTCCTGCTTTTTGAAAATTACTATGCGACCCCTTAGGTTTTGTTCCTTTAGGAACCAAACCAAACTTCTCAATTTCTCCACTATAAAACCCCACAAAAATTAAACGAACTAAACAAAAAAGAAGCAAACTTTACAATTAAGAACCAATCTACTCTACATGTTCTGTTATCAAAAGTCAAGTTAGAACAGAAGAGAAAAAATTCAAGCAAATGCAAGAACAATAAATATAAGAAAAAGATTTAGATAAAACCCAAGAGAACAAAAAAAAGCCAAAGGAACACAGTTCTATAATGAATGATTTTGTTCCCATTTAACTAAAAGGAAGTGTATGCATGACACTGTAGCCAAGTTGACTTCCTCGAAGGGTTACAGAATTGATTTAGGGAAAAATATTAAATTTTCCATTATAGCAATGCTTTGCTTCAACTCTGAGTTATGGATGAACATGCATTTTAAGACTATAAATGTGAGACTTTACAGTAGTTTTCCTATTCCAAGCTACAAACCAAAACAATTTGAAGAAGAGATTTAAGTTTGAATGATGGCAGCAGAATTGGAACACCAACACATTTAGATATGCTCAGCCTGCATAACTCTAGGACCACAGTGTAACCATTCAAATCTTACATTGTGAGCATCAACCCAATGCCTAATCTCTAAATATTCTGAAACATAAAAAAATGGTTCAACAAATAACACAACATGCACCAGAAAGAATAGCGCAGACATCGACTGCATCATTGCTTAAAAAGAACCATTTACAATCTCAAAAAATTTCACATAAATTTAAATATGGGTTTTCAAAAGGAAAAGAAAAGGTTCACACACAAACATAACATGCTTAATCAATAAAAGCCGTAAGAGACTTGGTCGAGTTATTTAATCATGGAAATGCGACATACCTACTTCATTCTAGTTTACCATTTTAAGAAGATTGGTTCAAATCAATCACCACTCATTCCATTTGTTTATGAACCCAGTTTCATATCTTGTTCATAATCAATAAACTGCAGAAAACAAATCTTTTCTTGATTTTCTTGCACTATTGAACTTGGTAAATTGTAGAGAAGACCACGAATTTGATTATATAATGCAAAAGAAAGCAATTACCCAACCGAAAACGAAGTTCATAAGCAAGTCATTCGAAACTTTGCATTCTCAAATAATTTCATCAAGAAGCTGCTCCAAAGAAACACTCTCCTTCTCTACCATGACCACTAGCAATTTTGTGTTTTACGTTACAAAAAGGTAAATTTGAAGCCCAAAGAATTAAGCTTTGATTAGAAACTCTAGTTTAAATTAAACCATGAGTGCAAATCACATAAAATTTACACAAAATTACAAACCCCATCATCTATACTACCTAAACACCTGACTACACAACCGCAAATCCCCAATAATAACACCCACATCCCACCAAACCACAATCATCATCAGTGCAAACCATGAGCATGTAAAGCCAAAGACAGTACCTTTTGACTTTGTAACAAAGCTTCTTAGGGATCAAAGCACCAAATCCAATTATGCCTTCAGACGCCGAATAAATATTATTCTTTGCTGCTCCACCCTGCAATATAAACAAAAACTAATGAAAAAAGAACCAAAATTTTCAATCAAAACAGTGTCCTTGGTGAAACCCACTTACCTAAAACCGAAATCAAACTGTTTTAAGTCTTTGGAGTAACTGAACAAAATTTCTTCTTCACTTCCTCCCCACTCGTAAGTCAATACTCGCATGTACTGTCACCGACACCGCCAATAACCCATTCTTTGAATCCTACTCATCGTCGAAGTTACAATCCTTGTCATTTTGGGTAATGAAACCCCATTTCATATGTCTAAATGAATGTACATCAGAAGCACAAATTCCAAAGTCAAATGATTGCAGAAAAAAGGAGAGAAACTGTTTTGGAGATCAGTCAATGTCTAACGAATCACCTTATACAGTTGAACCCAGGATGTATTGTGAGGAACTGGAAGTCACCAATCTCTGAACCCTTTACAGTAAAACAGATGATATCGCCCTTGGAAATCCAACTAAAAGAAAGCGTTGTATCATGTGAAGTGCTGCTTTAACATCCTACAAGACGTGAAGCCTTAAGTTAATGAAAATATATAAGATAATGCAGTAAACTACCATTGGAAACAAAGCAATAAATGAGAAAGCATTCTGAAAATCTAGATGCATAACAGTATATGTGAGTATGATGAAATCGCACAATTTTTTTAGAATTTGATGCTAAATTGGATCTATGCTAGTCATAACATTACCTTCACATGAAAGGGCCCTCTGTCTCAAGCAAGCAATTAGTCAAGTTCCTCAAGAGTTCGCTTCGTCCAAGCAATTTTGGCTCAATCATCCATGAACATGACAAAAATAATAAAAGCACATTGTTTAAATCAAAGAAACAATCACCATCGTTGCAAGAAGTTTTTTTTTTTTTGCCAATTCGTTGCAAGAAGTTGGCGGATCCTTTTGCAAGTCTTTGCGTTCTTTTAAACAAATTGATAGAGACACCCCTATAAGACCCACCAACTGTACTTTTATCTTATTATTATACTATTATACTAATCAGGATTAATTAGAGTTAGTTTTAGTCCTTGCATGTACGATAATATGACATTAAACCAATCTTCAAAGTTTAGTTTTGCATCTGACCATAAAAAGGGAGAGTTTCCTATCTTTATAATATCTAATTAAACATGTCTTTTTCTTAGAGCTAGAGCTGAGATAGTTGGTTTCATCTCTGTATGCCATTGCTGCAATTTTCACTATTCAGTGTCATCACCAAATTAGCTGCATTTTTGCTCTTGCTTTTACTGCACTGTCATCCGTTGTACAATTTATAATCAGTAGAATTGTCTTTGGACTGTGTTTTAGATACTCATAAATAGAACAATGATTATTTACAATATCTGTTATTACGATCGCAGTCTTTCAAAATTGACAATGTCTATCATCTAAATATTCTTCTAAATCCTTTTGATTTAGTTAGGATAATTAGTTTTACGTCAGGTCCTGTAATTATAGCTTGTATTCAATTATTGATAATTAATGAAATACAATTTACTTTGAAAACATAGATGAGATTATTGTGAAAATATATAACACAACAAGAAAACTATACCTTTTACGAATATATTTTTAACGAGAGGCAATCCATTACATTTAACCATCAAACGAAAGCAAAAAGTGTAACACATGAAACTAAAATAACCTATTTATCCAAAATATTAACCAATTATGCCTTCCAAGAACGACCTTCTCAACCACTTTGATATTGAAACAATATATAGAAGAGGAACCTCTCTAAGATTATTGATAAGAGAATGCAAAACTTGAATGATTAAGATTAATGAACATAGTTAGTTACATGTGGGTCTTTATATACAAGCTTGAACAAGACGCAATGAGAGAAACAAAAACTAACTGCTGAACAGCTAAGCAACAACTAAGCATAACAAACTATTCTGACATGGAAACATCCTAACTAACTTCTTTATAATTCTGACACCCTCCCGCAAGCTGAACCTTGTAGATATTCAAAAGGTTCAGTTTGGATATGTTGAAATCAAAGGAAGCAGGAGAAAGAGCCTTGGTAAAACAATCCGCAAGCTGCAAGGAACTAGAAACAGGAAGTAAAGCAATG
>CAODLS014817837.1:0-13596 GCA_948243855.1 Flueggea neowawraea | reverse complement strand
CAAATTTTTCAATCCCCAATTTTGAACTCTAATTTTTGGTTAAATGTCCTTTGGCTCTGAGTCCAAATTTCAATTCTATAAAATAAATTGAGGGAGGACTAGAGGTCTTTTCCTCAAAATTACTCTAATGCTTAAGTTAGTAGGATATTTGAGGTTTAAGATTTGAGTTCATAGAAGGAGATGAAGATTTACCAAAAAAATTGAATAGGAAGAGTTAAAGATTATATTACGGCATAATTTTCAGCATGAATACTGAATAGGACTTATCAAGCAATTGTCTCACCAAAAATCTTTTGGGCTTTTTCATGGGTTTTATGGGTTTGAATTGATATCATACCAATAGTTCCACACTCTTGGAAACATAGTATATAAAAATATTATACTTGTTCACAATGTGTCTTCCATAACTAAATGCACAGAATTCAATCTTCGCAAGGACTTTTCTTTATGAAGTTGGTTAACGGCGAAAAGATCACATGGGGAAATAGTGTATTTTCCGGTACGATTTTCATGAGATCTCTTGAAACTACCTCTCTCTAGCAATCACAAACACTAAGTAAACAAATTAGTAATTAAGTGTTGTATCTGCAAAGTGTATAATCAAATCAATAACAATAATAGAAAAAGATGTAAATCGAGATTTTAGAGTGGTTGGAAAAAAATTGTGCAAACATCAAATACCTATATTATAACAACTTAATTAAGATTTCCACTATTCTATCCTCTTCGAGGCCTTTCAACTACAAAACCATTTTCTAAATAAGTGAGAATTTTAGATTGTCACTTTCAAAATAAATGAGAACTATTAATCATTTTTAAGGTAAGTTAGAACTATCACTCAATCAGATTCTATTTAAATGAGAACTTTAAATCACTTGGAACTAAGAAAAAAATCTATAAATCACTTTTCTTAGCTAAGTGAGAACTTCTGAAATCTTGATGTGCAAGAAATATTCTCACAGAAGCTCTGTTAACGAATAAGTAATCACAAAGACCTCTCTTGTCTTCTTAATTTTTAGTCATGAAGATGTTAAATGTAGCTTATTTTAACTCAATGTAGATGCAAATATCTTTTCTTCCAATTCTCATTGTTTGCATTTATGTCTTCGACGTGTATTACAGTCTCACAATGATTACGGCTGTTACTTTTCAAGAATTTCTTGTTGCATTTACTATCCTTGAATATGGACTCAAGTATACTACAATACCCTGTCCGTTCTGATGAGATTTCCTGTAGTGTTCCGACCAATTTCGATAAAGTCTTTGGTGGAACGTCATTCAATTTCGAATGATCGTAGTTCATTCCAATTTAATTCTCGAATGTTTGAGATGTTGTTTAGGGTGATTGGAAATGTTAACACTTGTTCTACGATGATGCTTATTCAAGTTTGGGTGTTGTTAGGTCTCGACAATGATGGGAATTAAGATTTTAAGTTGGAATGCAGTTTTAAGCGTGTTAAGGTCTGTTGGAGTTCATCAATGCACATTCAAGGGTTTTTACAGGCATAGATCATCGTTGGGATGGACCATGAACGTGCCTAAGGCCGTCTGTGTGTGTTGGTGAGGTTCTACGAGCATTGGAGGGGTTTTGCGAGCGTTGATCATCACCTAGACGTAAACCGTGAGCAATTGAAACAGTCTACGTGCCTTGTACGCTTAGTACGCGCATTGATTTTGGATCTGGGAATGATCCGTGGGTTTTCAAGTCATCTACGTGCATTGTTGAGGGAGCTACGCACGTTGATTTTGACCTAGGTTTTAGCCAAGAGTTGTTGAGCGCCATCTACATGCGCTGTATGACGATCTATGCATGTTGAACATCTTCTACGCACGTAGATGATGTACAACACACGTTAATGTGCCCAAAAATGCTGAAAATTAGTGAAATGCTGCTTTTTGGTGAAATGGGTCTACAAATACTCCCTCACCCGACCTTCGTCTGTGACTTATCATTTTCACTCTCTCTCACTTCCAAATCAGTTCTCTGACTTCGTCTTTGTCTCCCCAACATTCCTAAACATCTATGGAGGTAAGATTTCCATTCTAATCTCTTCTTTTCACAGACTGGGAATGACCAGTATGAGTTCTTGCCACCAATGGGAGATGTAGCTGCTACTAAACCACACCCATTGGATGCTACACGTCTTGCGAGGATGGAGGCTCGCCAAGAATGGATGGAGCAAGTATTGATGTCTTTAGCTACTTCTGTGCATTGATTTGTTGCATTCATGGATCGCTTCACTGAGCACCAGTCATGCCCTGATGACTAGCCACCATCACAACCACACCAGAGAAGCTTTTCTATCAAATTTCTCACTTTTTAATTTTTGTTGTCTTTAATTTTATTATATTGAGTACAATGTAGATTTTAAGTGTTGGGAGGGTGATTTGTGTTTATGCTTATGTTGTGTTTTATGTTTGTTTGTGCATTTTTCATTTTTCAGTGATTTTTACTTAGTTTTCATATTTTGTGACATATTTTGTGCGTTTGTCACGTAGTTGCATGATTGCATGACTATTTTATCTTTTCTGCATGTATTTTCAGTACTACATTTCATGTCTGCGTGACCATGTTGTGATCATGTTTGCATATACTGTTACATTTTGTGTGCTCATGTTTAATTTTAGTTGCATTTTGCATGTTCCATACTTAATTTCTCCACTGAATTTTGCAAAGCTCTGTTGTGGGGTTTTCTTTAAACATTAAATAATTTGGAACTTTAGGAGTTTTAGAGTTCAACCGTCATTTGTGTAAAACTCTGACTTCTATGCATCTTAACTTCAGGATTAAACATCCCCTAGCTGCAGAGCCAAAAGGGATTTATAGTTAGATTCACACATAAACCCATGTGAGAAATTTAAGACATAAATGCTCGAACAATGCCCAAAAACCAATTTCTAACCAAAGTATAACATAATAAATCAAAAATCTCACTTCAGCGAAAAATTACACTTTGGTCTTCAAACATTGGAAAATAAATAACTAGTCCCCAAAATATACAAATTCATAAATTAATCCAAAAACTCCAAATTATTATTAAAACCTCAAAACCTTCAAAATATCCAGATTAATCTCCAAATACATACAAAATTATATTTTGATCCCTAATGCAGAATTACATAATGGTCCTCCAATGACAAATTATGCAAATGGTCCCTAGTTCTGATCCACTCGATTCCAATCATTTCTGACCATACCATTCACTTCCTAACATCCTCTAGGATACAAATAAAACACCCATTTGCATCAAACAACACAAAAATCACATCTTTTTACCTAAAACCCATCACAAAACCTAGCCTCCAATGAAACACCATAAATCATTCATTTTCCTCTTGATTTCCTGCAATTGTAAAGCCTACCAACATAGTTCTATCAAAATCCTACTCAAATCCATCATAAAACCTAAAAACATTCTGACCAAATCCATCCAACCAAAGCCATTTTGTTCTTCCCTCCTAAAGAACAATGACCTAAGCAAAAATGGCAACAAAAATGAAAATAAATCAAGAAAAGAAGTTGATCTTGAAGGGTTAGTATCAGGAAGATCAGAAACACGCATAGCGATATGAGTGATCAAAGGGGCCAAAATCAAAATTTTCTTTTGACTTGACAATTGACCAACAATAAACTTAATCTGAGTCAAGAGAAAGTAACCTATGTTGACCCAAACCCTATTCTCAGCTCACCAAATAAAAAATAACTCAATTAGAGAAAGAAAATTGCAATTATCTTGGAAACTTGCATAGTTGAATTGAAGAAAACATTGAAATAAATGATGGACGGGTTCTCGAAGGGTGTTTGCTTTTGAAACTCTTGGGTTATATAGTTTTGGGTTGATGGACCTCCTAGTATAACACTCTTGCCTATTGAACTCAATAGGAAAATCACAATAAGTAGTCAACCTAAGACAAAATTACCATCCCTAGTATGTAATTGAATTTAGTGACATTTAAAGCATGTTGCTTACCTGCTTGGCAAAACTTGACTGTGTCAGGAGAAGTAACATCACAATCTGACCCCATATTAAATTCAAAAGTTGTATAAAATTCCCACACTAACTCAGCATATATGGTTAGATTTTTCTCTAGGAAAATGTCAAGTTCACATTATGCACCAAAGGTGTAACATCTGGCTCATTTCCTTGGTGTTCAAGGGTGGTTGAGTTCATCTTTTATTTTGATTCAGTGGTTGAACCAATGATTTAGTGTTTTGGGTAGTCAATGTTGATGGATTTAGGTTGATTTGTTCCCTTGATCATGTTGGATGATTGTGCGATGGAACGAGGTGTTTTGGGCGAGAAAAGTAGCATTTTTAGAGCACACAGATGTGCATATGGACAACCCTTTTAAGCATGTTTGAACGCCCTTTGACAGTGTCTTATACGACTTGAGACACAAACACGAATTCGTGCCGCTGTCTTGCGATTGTCTACTCGTGTCTCTGGATCAATGGTCGTGTCATCCATTTAAGTGTTGTATGGCCATTACACGGCCCCGTCTCTGCCCACGTCTTGTCAAAAAGCACAGGAAGCGCCCAAAACACTGTCGTTTTGCTCAGTTTTGTTTATATAAATCCTAATCCGACCCCACTCGGTTCTATCTCATTTTCAGACTTCAAACCCGACCCCAACCTCTCGAACTCCATCTCTTAGCCTCTCTTTGATTCATCCTTCGTTCTTTGAGGTAATATCAACTTGTCTTCTTGATTTATTTTCAAATTTGTTGCCATTTTTTCATAGGTCATTGTTATTTCAGAAATCGAACAAAATTGTAAACATAATTTATTGCAAAAGAATCACATACAATGACTGTGGCAATATTGAATATGTATGAATGCAGATGTAGACCAAAATCTCAACAATAATACAAATCCTATTGGGAGCGAATCTCTAACACTCTCGTCAAAAATTGGACCTTGATGTCAAATTATAATTTGGTCCTTATATTTTCTCGAATTTGCACTTTAGTCCCTCATCTTTTGGAAAATTATAATTCAATCCCTATACTTTTAGAATTTACAAATTAGTCCCCTGACTCTTGCAAATCACAAAACAATCCCAATCTCTCTACAAATTACAAAAAAATCCCTATAGCAAAAAGCTTTATAAAAAACACCAGAAAATTCGTCTAAACCGACACATATTATCTTGAATCACTTAAATCATCATCCAATAATTTTTATTCACAAAAATCATTAATCAATTCCAACAAAAAAAATCAATAAATCATCAAACTCAATTTTTATTCTTACAACTAAAAACACCAACACTAATCTCATTCAAACTCCAAAACCAATCGTAAACCCATTCAAATCCATCTTCATTCCACCAAAATTAATCAAAAACAAACTCAAATTCATCATAAATCCACCCCAATATTCATCCAAAATTCGGACATATTTATAAACCCAACCAAAAATATATTTTCAACATAACTAAACAAAGCCCACTCCTCTCCCACACTTAACTCATCATAATACATCAAAATCCATCACCAATTCATCATAAACAAGCATCAAAACCAAACTCTAACCTCCATGTTAAGATTGAAGAATTGTGAAGCCATATTGATGTTTGATGAAGCAAGTCAAAATGGGACAGATTGGAGGTGTTTTGGGTCAACTATGGGTGTACACTGATGTGTACAAACCGTGCACAGAGTTTTCAAACCGTGTTGAAGCCCGTGGAATGCACTAGAGTTGAAACAGATGCAATTTGAGTGGCCATGACCTGGCCCATAGTCGTGTCCGCACCCGTGAAGGAGGACACGACCTGACCCACACCCGTGATCATGGTCGTGGAGCTCCAATTTTGGGTAATTCCACCCACGGTCAAGGGAATTTGGCCATGTAATGCTTTCTTTACCCGTTTCTTATTTGTTCCTACCAGTGTCTTCATTTTAGAAGGGTTTAGGGCGTGTTTTAGGGTTTGGAATGGTTTATTTTGACTTGGGTTCATTGTAAACATATAAATAGGTGGATTGGGAATATTTTTGGATGCCTTTTGGTAGATATTGTAATACTTTTGGCCTGTTTTGACTTGTAATAATAGAATTACTAGCTCTCTGCTAGTGGACGTAGGCTGATTGACCGAACCACGTAAATTCTTATGTTCTTGTGTGATTGCTCTTGTTTATGTCTACGTTATTCTATAACCTGTTTTCTTGAAAAGTTGTATCAGAGTCACAAAAGTTTGTTAAAAAACTCCTGAGTTTGATTCCACAGAAATAAGACGTCTTTATACAAATTCAAGATTGAGAAATTCACTGGGTCGAATGATTTAATGCTATGGAAGCTAAAGATGAAGGCGATTCTGGTTCAGCAGAAGTATGATGAGGTTTTAGAAGGTAAAGTGAAATTACCTAAAGAACTGATAACGACACAAAAAGCTGAGATTTTGAAGAGAGCGCACAGTGCAATTCTATTGAGTCTAACAAATGAAGTCTTAAACGAGGTAGCTGATGAAACTACTACAACAATCTTGTGGAATAAGCTTGAGAGTCTGACAAAGAAGCTTTATCAGAAAAGGCGACTGCATACCTTGAAGATGAGAGAAGGGATGCAGATAAAAAAAACATCTTGATAAATTTAATAGGATTATATTAGATTTGAAAGGTGTTGGTGTTGACCTCGAGGAAGAAGATCAAGCTATGTTTCTGTTATATTCTGTGCCTGACTCGTATAAAAATTTTATTGATACTATAATGTTTGGTAGAGATAGTATCTTGATAAACGATGTTAAGGTTGCCCTGTTGTCTAAAGAACTGAAGATGTTAACTTCTAGTTCAGGTGGAGATAATGTAGAGTAGAGGTTAACTGTGAGTATGGGCAATAGAATAGGAAAGAAACATGGGTTGAGGTGTTTTCATTGTAAGGATAATGGGCACATGAAAAAGAATTGTCCCCATTGGGGAAACAGTAAGGAATCATGGGTAATAGTAGCTCAGAATAATTTTGTGGGGTTTCAGGATAATTTTGATGAGAGAGAAAGTAGCGAATTTTTGATTGTTATTACATCTAGATTTCAAGATAGCTGTGTTGTGTGGCACTGGTGCAACTTATCAGATGACCTTTTCTAGGAATCAAGGCATGGTAATTGTGTTGGTGATGGAGAAAGGAAATCACTGGAAAATATAAGAAAGATATGGGGTGGTGTGTTGTTAGGTCTAGATGGTCAAAGGGTAAAGCTAGCTAGTGGAGACAAGTCTGATTTGGACTTGGTTCGTTATTGCAGAACTTGAGGCCCTTCGAGGCTGTGTTGGAAGAGTTAATCTAGGTTCTGAGTTGTACGGGGGAAAAATTCACTTCAATGTGGAGAATTGTTGAGATTCAAGTGGAAATTTCTTGAAGAATTATGAAGCCATGTTGATGTTTGATGAAGCAAGTCAAAATAGGACGGATTGGAGGCATTTTGGGTCAAGTGTGAGTGTAAATGGATGTGTACAAAACCGTGTTGAAGACTGTGGAATGCATTGGAGTTGAAATGGATCAAATCTAAATGGCCATAGCCATGTCTACAGTCTTGTCTGTGCCGGTGAAAGAGGACATGGCCTGGCCCACACCCGTGGCCATGGCCGTGGAGCTCCAGTTTTGGGCGATCCATCTGTGGACTATAAGAGACATTAAGTCTCAAATCATTTGAACTATAATAGAATTACTAGCTCTCTACCCGTGGATGTCGGTGAATTGACCGAGCCATGTAAAGTCTTGTGTTCTTATGTGATTGCTCTTATCTATTTCCTCGTTATTCTATCACTTCTTTTCCTAACACTCCAAAACCGTCACCCATTCAAACCCACCAAAAACCCATTTTTTCTTCCATTATAAAAAAATGAAGAAAGAAAATAGAGATTTACCTTGATTTAATGAAAAGGAATTGAAGAGAAGTAAATGGGGGGGGAGAGAGAGAGGGTTTGTGTGAGTGTGAGTGAGGAAGAAAGTTTTGGAAGTGGAATGAGTGAAATAAATGGAGTGAAATAAGTGAGGAAAAATTGGGTTAATGTGTTAGAAAGGAAGACCCAAAAGTTTTTTTTTTTTAACTTTCATAGGCATTCTACATCACCTTATCAAATAGAAAATTAAACTTCTCTTACCTAAGAATTCCCCTTTTATGAAAATTTCGAATAATATAAAAATTGGCTTTGGTTTTGAAATGTGTTGCCGGAAAATTCTTGTTTGATTCTTAAACCACATCAAAACTTGAATATTCAAGAATACCTCAGACTATAATACAAATTAAAATAGTTGAAATATGATAAAACAATAGAGTAAAGAAATATGAATAAACAATAGATTATTTTAATAATAAATTTTTTTAAAAAAATTAAATGGGGTATTACAGTAGAGGTGTGCCACCAAAGCTTCTAAGAGTTAAAAGCTTTATTGACATCAGCTCAAACACTAATGAATCCTAATTGTACAAGTGGATATGTGATTTACAATGACATATCTCATCAGGGCTTAGATTGCATTTTGATGCAACATGGTAAAGTAATCGACTATGCTTCTCAACAGTTAAGGCCGTATGAGGTTACATATCTTATTCATGATTTAGAGCTAGCAGTTATTGTCTTCACTCTAAATATTTGGTTGTATTATTTATACGGTGATACTTTTCAGATATTCAGCGATCACAAGATCTTGAAGTATCTGATGAGCCAAAAGGAATTGAATATGAGACAATGACGGTGGTTAGAGTTTCATAAAGATTATGACTACACTATCAAGTACCATTCAAGAAAAAACAAATGTCTCCATTGATTCCTTGAGTCAAAAATCTACTTGTAGCAATGTAGCGTAATTAAAGGCAAACATTTTACCTTATTTGCTTGATTTGAAAGGTATGAATATTGAGCTTGATATGCATAGTGGTTGTACTCTGCTTGCTACTTTTAAAGTTAGGCCTGTGTTGCATGAAAAGATTCTAGATTTACAAATTGAGATCTTTTGATCGTTGAGATTATAGACTAGGTGAAACAAGGAAAGAGTACTAAATTTGTGATTCAACCTAACAAAACTTTGATGATTAGGAAAAGGCTTTGTGTACTATGTTTTGCAAATATTTGCAGGGAAATCATGGAAAAGGCACATTGTGCATTATATGCTGTACACCCTAGATCTACCGAAATACATTTGACACTAAAGACACAATATTGGTGGTTGAAAATGAAGAAAGATATTGCTGAGTTTATTGCAAAATGCCTCACTTGTCAACAAGTCAAGACTGAACATCAGGCACTCATGGGTACATTACCATCGTTACCTATTTCACAATCGAAATGGGAGAGAATTACAATCGATTTTGTTATCAGATTACTGAGGAGTCCAAGGAAGAACGATGCTATTTGGGTAGTTGTTGACTGATTAACTAAGTCAGCTCATTTCCTACCTTACCGATGAGGATGCATGGTTATGCAACTAGCTAAGAAGTACATTGATAAGATTCTCATATTACATTTTTCAACCCTTATATGTTTTGAATTTTTTTTATAATGGACAAAGATATTATGTGAATAAGAATTGGCATGATTGAATGTGATGCCCTTGAAGAAGTGCATTAAATGTCAAGATTATAGATTATTTGAAGTCATTTAAATGGTTCTGGAAGTCACAATTTGAGCTGAGCTTATCCAGATCATTTCATAGTTGAAAAAGAAGAATAAATGAGAAAGTGCATGTCACGTGATGCGCATTAGCAAGGGAGATGGACATTTCATCACAGCATCCAAACTACATGTCGTTTTTAGAGCCTGTAACTCATAGTTCATCCTTATTCATGACCAATAGCTATAATGCTCATTTCACCTCGAATATTTCAAATTTTACTATAGCTAGTTGATTAGTTGTTGAAGGAACCAAACCTATCCTTGACAAATGGTCGAATGTGAAACTAGCAAGGGAGAAACACATATCTCACCTCTGTAGCGCGCGTCTTTTTTGCTAGGTGTGTGTTTTATGCGAAACATCAAGACAAAGTGCGAGACACATGCATGGCACATCCTAAGGCACATTCCAAGCCACAAATTTGTGTTTTGACAAGCTAATGAAAGGCCAATGAAGTTCATGACTTCAAGGATTATTTCAAGAATCATTCCCCAAGTATAAAAGGGACCTTTTACATAAATTCGAGAAAAAAGACATACTCTCACTTCTCATTTGAGCATTGAAGATTAAATCCTTAATATATTCAATTACTACTTCCTAGAGCTTCTTTTTGTTCTTCATTTTGTATTCTTCATAGCTTCTAGCACCTTAAGCCAAAATTTAATTTTTGAGAGATAAAAATTTGGGATTAGAGTTGTGTATAGGTTTTGGGATTTAAGGGAGTAGATTGCTAAGAACCTTGGTGTGATTTGAGTCGAAGCTCCCACTAAGCTTAAAGTGGATATGGTAAAGTACACAAGAAAGCCCTTGTAAGGCTAGTTAGTGGAAATCTTAATAAAGTCTCTTAGGGAGTGTTCGTAGGCACTCGAAGAAAGCTAAACCACTATAAATTTTGTGTTTGCATCTGTCTCTACTATATTTACTTTGATTTATTTTAATTTTGGACAATCACACACTTGTACCTTATTATTATTATTATTTTTAGCTAGTTTTTGTGTTTGCAAGAAACCCATGAAAAGAATTTGAAAGAGCTTAGAACACTCTATTCAACCCCTCTAGAGTGTTCTTGGTTCCTACAAGATTACCTGGCCTACCACTATCCATAGTGTCGATGATCCACTATTTACTTCTCAATTTTGGGAGAGTTTACAATGGGCTCTTAGTACTAAACTTCATTTTAATACTTCATTTCATCCATAAAAAATGGACAATTAGAGATGACTATCCAAATGCTAGAGGATATGCTATGGGCTTGTGTGCTTGAATTCTAATGTTCGTGGGATCAATATATTGTATTGTTAGAATTTTCTTACAATAATCATTACCATATTAGTATTGGTATGGCACCATACCATGCATTATATGGAAAAAAATGTAGATGTTCGATGTATTGTGATGAAGAAGTATGCAAGTATTAGAAGGTTGAAAATTGAATCAGGATACCGTGGACAAGGTGAAATTAGTTAAGGCTCGAATTAAAGCTACCCAAGATAGACAAAAGAGTTACATGGACCAACATCGTAGAGAGATGTTGTACGAAATGGTTGCCGAGTTATTCCTACAAGTTTCACCATGGAAAGAGGTAATCAGATTTGGCAAAACAGGCAAATTGAGTCCATGATACATTGGTCTTTACCACCAGAGTTATTGGCGATTCATGATGTTTTCCACATTAGTATGCTTTTACGATACTGATTATATCCTTCATATGTGCTTCAAAATGAACTAATAGATATCAAATAGAATCTCAGCTATATTGAGGAACTAGTACAAATACTTGATTAGAAGATCAAAAAACTGCAAAATCAATCCATTCCACTAGTTAAAGTGCTATGGAGGAATCATTCGAAAGAAGAAGTGACATGGGAAACATAGGAGAATATGATAAGATCTTATCCATATTTTTTCTTGGATTTAGGTACTAAAGTTTGGGATGAAATTCTTAAAAGAGTGGAGAATTGTCACATCCATGACCAAAATTGCATATACACGAGCATGTATCGCATATGATATACATAGGATATGTGCATTGATCTAAAATTGCATGTGTCATATTCTTATTTTTCCATATGGTTAAATAATATTCTATAAAAACTTAGGAGAGTGATAAAGAGTTTATTGATAGGAGAACTTGGGCTCAAAAGTCAAATAGTTAGGAAAGAGGGGTAATTAGGTGGTTTTGTAACGACATCAAGATAGTTGTATAAATAATTATCATTTGATTACTGTAGGTTTAGGCATTTTTATGTGTAACAAATATAAAAAAATGGAGTAGATAGAAAGAAGAAACATAGAAGCTTCTAATTGGACCGCTTAAGCACCTCGACACCTTGTGATAAGGCTAAAACATGATAAAAATCAAAACTTAAACAACGAGAACATAATCATTTCATACCCATATCAACTATTAGAGAGAAAATATAAGGGAAAAGGGAGATAAAAGAGAAGAAGAACATATTTGGTTAGAAATTCGATAGGAAATGTAGAACACTTCGATTTCACGTCTACTACATCCAAGGAACAAAGGAAGTGATTTTCTCCATTCCCATCTATTTAATATTCATGAAAATATGTATTTAGAGGTTTGAATGTTGAATAAATGGATTAGAGAACGAATAAACTCATATGAATTGGTGCATGGGTTTGATTGGGTTTAACTTTTAGTCTGTATTCACACCCCTATTTTGAGGCATTTAGAGATAGATGTAGACAATGTATAAACATAAAAGTTTTTATTTGTGTATCTATTACGTCTCTGTAAAGTTTCAATCCTATGCATGAGTATAATGGATAGGAGATCTAATCTAGAGACCTGTACGAAAGCTATAGTTTGATAATTTGTGTAGACCTCATTTGAGCGATGTAGAGTTTGATTTTTGGTGGAAGTAAACAATTATATGTGTTTTAGATGTGATTTGAATTTGACAACAGAATAAGTATTTTTGGATTGTTGACTTGATGGGATAACACAAACTGTCCAAAATGCGTAAATAGGCTTGATTGCACTTCGTCAACTGCCATTGAATATTAGATGCCTATAAGAGTGGTATAAAACATATGAGAGTGTCTTAAATCATACCAATTTTCATGTATAAGTACATATTAAAGTGTCAACATTGAAGCATGCATCATTCGAGCATAATATTCTTATAATGGTACATACACATTCTGCATTGAAAGGAAAATGTGTGAATAGGAGTTTTAGGTGAGAAGGGCAGTGGGAAGGCTCAAAAGGTGAGCTAGGAGAGACTCAAACTTGCTTTGTTTTGTGAGTGAACCCATTACGTGCCTTACGTGCTATATTTGTATATCTTGTTATTGTTGTGAGCCTATATAAGATACGTAAAATTATTCATATTGGACATTGTTCATGATCTGATTATGTGCTATTGGTAAATGATTATATGACATGCATTCAAATGTTGGTGATGATATGTGAAACACAATATATGAGTTATTGAAAATGTTATTGAGCTACATTATGTATATTTTTTGCATATGATTTCAAATGGCTTAAAAGGAATTATATGGCAAGTTGTATAGGTATATTCAATTCTATTAGAAATATTGGTTCTATGAGAGGGTAGATGGAACTAAGTGCTATGTGGGGCAATGCTCGTAAGAGCCACCTTTAGAATCCATTCCACTATATTAGGCTAGCCAACAATATATTTGATCAGACTTACAAGAAAATTCTATCTGCAATTTATTTGATCAACAATATTGATATTTGAGTTCTTTGACGTAAATTCACCATATATTCCTACATGATGAACTTCATGTTTTGATATAGTTCAATATCATCCTTAACAGGATAATAATATAGACTATTATTGGGCATGTTGTAAATCATATAGAGGAATGTGAGTGACAGTGAAGGAATTTGTCTAGCTCTTATTTGAGTGAGATATCTCTTGGCCACTTGACAAGTAGGATTGATGAAATACATGGTCCTGCTTGAATGAGATTGATAGGAGTTATCAATATCATTC
>CAODLS014817252.1:0-11261 GCA_948243855.1 Flueggea neowawraea | reverse complement strand
AGGCGCAACATTTGCGCTTGTGATCTCAAAATTCATTCCATAACAGAACTTCATGGCAAGTTCAAATGTGTGTGGACCGCCTGGAAAGTCATGGAGCTCCATTCTTGATAAATTTGAGTCCTTGGCATCTGCAACCATTTTCCGTATTTTTCCACTTCGAGATACAAGTGGAAACTGAAAGAAAACCAGATTTATTAATTAATTAGTTAATTAATTTAGCAGAAAGAAGAACCAAATTAGATGCGTAAATCACGGAAATGTACTGAAGAGAAATAGAAAACTCACCTTATGCAGTAGAAAAGATTCTCCATCCACAACAATTGTAATGTCCCCAGCAACATCCGAAAAGATCCTACGTAAACAAAAGAACATTTGCTGTTACTCATTTTCCAAATAAAAAAAAAGGTAATCATACACTAGGAGAAAGGCCAAATCTTGAACTATAAAAGTAAAGAAATGGAATCATTGCACTCTCGACTCTTATGAATAAAGAAATTTTGCAAGGCTAAAAAAAGAATTTTAGATTTTAGATTCCTCCATCTTTCACTGTTTTGCTATCTTTCTATCAATTTATAAAGACAAATAAATAAGCCTCCGCACTATTTGAGCTCTTATAGTCACAGAGATCATATTTCTCATCTAAAAAAGATAATATTTTTCAGGTTTGATCATAACAACTGTTCTAGTACATACAAACAAAACATAAAATTTTGAAGAACAGGACAACCTACAGATCTCCCTATTGACAGTCGGAGGCAGAGAGAGAAAGAGAGAGAGACTCACCTAGTGATGAAGGTGCTGGAGAACTTGGGAGTGATGGGTGGGCGCTTAGTAGAGGAGAGAAGGCTGGCGGACACCATTTTCAACCTTCACCTCCAGGAAAACTCACTCTCTGAAGGGAAAGATTGATAACTGGAATGGAAGGAGGCCAAAAGATATCTACTTTGATTAAAACAAATAGCCTGACAAAGGTTTCCATTTACCAAGAATGCATCTTTCTTTTTCCGCTTTTGCTTTGACAGTCCAAATAATAGAGCAGCAAGCAAGTACTCTTGTGCGTGGCAACCACTTTTGCTTTTGCTGTGTTGTGTGGTTTGTTGAGAGCGCAAGAAAGGGAGGTGTTTAGTGTTGGGTTCACGCCACCATCGTCGGAAAAGGATAATTCAAAGGACTTGGAAATCGAGGTCTGACCGTTACTACAACTACTGACTTTGGTTACGGAGACTCCGACACTGATCTCGTCCCGTCCGTTACTAGCACAACTAATTGGCACTTGCACTGTGGCAGTTATGTTAATTTGATGAAATTCATGTCAGGAATGGTTGATGCAATAAAGAGAAGAACAACACTGGAAAGAAAAAAAAAGCAGGCACAGTCAGAGTGAGTCAGTGGAGTGTGAAGGAGGCGTGGACTGGTGTAACACTGGGGTGGCACGGAACTCAATAAAGCCGCAATTATTGGAGAGAAGTACATTACGGAGTTTTTAATTTTTTTTTCTTTTCGACCCTTTTATCAGAAGAGGAAAAAAAGTGATTTGTATAATAATTAGAGCAAATAAGCAAGAATCCCAAAATATTCTTTCACTCATTTTGTCAAAATCTCTTGGATTTTTGACGGGCAAAAATCGTGTCTTTAATTTTCCGAAAGAGGTAACACGACTGATAGATAGTAGAGAGAGAAGGAAATGGCAGTGCAGTCCCAATGGTGGCCACGCCAAGGCCACCCCACCAGCGTGATATGATGATTCCTTCTTTTGCTTCATTGGCATTTTCTTAGCCTTTGCCGCCTGTTTTTGCAACATTCAGAATCTAAAAGGGGTCTCTCTTCCACTTCATCCCCAAATTAGTTTGCCATAGCAACTCTTTTTTACTACCCTCTGACCAGCACCACCAATCCATCTTCTTGCCAAAGAGCTTATAAAGATTGGTCTGGTAGCAATTCTCTGTGGTTTATGTTCTAAACAACGGAAAAAAAGTTTTTTTCACGCCTTTCCTGTTACGGCCTCCTGTTTAAGCTGGTATCATTGATCGGCGAATAAAGGACTGGATAGAGATTTTCTTTGGGGGAAAAGAGCTTCACTTGTATTTAGCATCTTCATAACATTTAACATTTAAAATACAAAAAATATTTATTTAAACATAAATAATATATTAAAGTAATTTTTGTTTAAAAATATTAATTAATATTGTTTATCCTTACATTTTTAATAATTAAAATTATTTTAAATTTTAAATAGGTTAAAATTGAAATTTCAATTTAATTCATATAAAATAAAAATTATTTTAAAATTTATTAATCTAAACTACAAAATTTACTGTATACCATGTTTAAAACAAAAAACCATTGTTGTACGAAACTGAGTGGAAATAGAAAATAGATAAAAAAAATTATAGAGAAAAATAATTACACGAGTTTGTGGGGGCATAAGCGAAAATACGATAAATAACGAACCGCCACTTGAAGCTTGGAGTATTGTGGCTGCCACAAATATCCATACAAGCCAGCGGAAGTTGAGTATCGACAACCACTGGAAATGGGGCCTCCGAGCGCTGTTGCACCTCCTAAATCTTTGTAAGAAATCGATCATCTTCAACTCAACTTCTCCAATCTATTCTGTCTTTCCACAAAGAGTTGCTATCCTTATATTTACTAACCTCCAAGTTACATGGTGGAAGTCAAACTCCTTCCGCTTACTTGCAAAATTAGGGTTCTAGACCTTTAATTTTAGTTCCCGGTTGCTTATTTAAGACAATTGTGTTTTATTGCAGATGCCCAGTTTATTCATTCAGCTGCCATTGTCAAGCTTCTAACAGATTGAGTTATAGGCTCGCGAAAGGTATGAACAGTTTCTCGATGGGTTTATTATACGTGTTGCATACTTATCAGTAGATCTACAATAGCATTGCTTAAAGTTAAAGGTATAGATAACGGTTCTGTAAATTTTTCAACCTTTTTTTTTTTCCAGCAAGCAGAAAGCTTAAGGTCTATCCGCTCAGGGTCGGCGTTTGGGATTCTATTAAATCAGGGTAAATATGATATCTTTTTGTTTGTACTGTAAATGAATGTGCCGAGCAACCAATGCTTACTCTTGAACATAAATTTCTCACTTTTCTTGCACCATTTTGTATATTGGACTGCCATCGCTGCGTTGCACGTTTTGACTTGGTTAATTTCTTGTTAAATTCTCCAAATTAGCTGCAATTGAGTTGCTAGATTCCACTGTCAAGCATCATCAACCTAATTACTCAATGCAACTCTGAAGAGCCTCTGTATTGAAACGTGTTTTGCAGTTTCTTGAAGGAAAACTCAACACAAGTAATTGATTCACCCTCTACATCTCAAGAAGAGGAAGAACCATTGCCTGAAGAATTTGTTCTTGTGGAAAAGACCGAATCAGATGGAACAATTGAGCAGATAATATTTTCTTCAGGCGGAGATGTTGATGTGTATGAACTTCAAACCCTATGTGATAAGGTAACCATGCATGAACTTTTGACTGTTAAGCAAAGGAAAAGATAGGTGATGCAAACACAATAATAAATGGTATATGTGGTTTGGCCGTTTTCTCTGTCAACTAGTGAAGATGTTGAGGATTTTTCTATGAATTGTTAAGCATGAGACCTTTCTTTTTCCTTTTCTCACCGTTAATGTCTTTAACAGGTGGGCTGGCCTAGGAGGCCCCTGTCAAAATTAGCTGCAGCTTTGAAAAATAGTTATATGGTGGCCACATTGCATTCCTCAAAGAAAACTCCTGGCTCTGGTACTTATTTACATGTTGCAGAGTCCTAGCACTGATAATTGATTGCTAACTTAAGATAACATGCATTTTTACATCAGAGACTATATTGTGAACATCTTAGTGTGAAGTTATTTGACAGAGGGGAATGATCAAAAAAGGCTAATTGGCATGGCTCGTGCTACTTCTGATCATGCCTTCAATGCTACAATTTGGGATGTTCTTGTTGATCCAGATTATCAGGTATACTGAGTGCTATTAGATTGACGAATATGCTGCATCAGAGTATTACGAAAGATTTTCTTTTGGTTGGCAGGAAAGTCATTGATGAATTTTCTTCTTCATTTTTTCCCTCTTTGGAATGGCGACTATCTACATTGTAGAACAGAGTCTGTCTTGGCAAATTAATCCTCATTGTCTTTCTTGCTTTTGTTGGTTGATGTGGTTACGCTATGAAGGTAGTGGTGGCAATGATCTTTTTTGCCTCACTTGGTTATTGTGATTTCATGCTATGATTTTAATGGTAGAAGCAGTCTTCTATAGGAAGTCGCAATCTGTGTAGGTGGCAAAGCGAATTTAACTTTTCTGCAATTGGCTGGTTCTTTTTAACTGCTAAAGTAACTCTGTGTTCCAACGTAACGAGGGCAGGGGAGTGTACATCATTCAACAAAATGGCCAAAAGTTTGTCCTGTAGATTAATCATTTCATCTATAAAGTTAATCTCTGAAGTCTCGTTCTGCATGCTAACCAATCAGCTGCTGTGTTTGTCTAGAGTGGTTCTAGCCAGTTATTATTTGTCTTATTATGTTTTTTACTGCATACGTGGACATTGTTAGATTTTTGGGGTACTGTAAGAAAGTAGCTAAGAAGTGAAATGAAATTTGAAGTCCAACATGAATTAAGTTTGGAAATGGTGGCTCTTGACTTCCCAGTGTACAACTTTCCGGAATTCTCAATATGAACACAGAAAAGAGACTAAAAGTTATGCCGCTTGCAAGGAAAAAAGAGCTATGTGTACCATACACTTGTTCTCTTTGAGTGAAAGCACCATTCACAATGTATATATTCATATACATTATCGGCTTACCATGCAAATTCAAATTATGTGCTGTTATTTAGTTCTTTCCAAACTACATTTTTTTCCTAATGATATTTGTCCAATTCAGGGTCAAGGCTTTGGCAAGGCTCTCATTGAAAAAGTTATTCGAGCTCTTCTGCAGAGGGATATTGGAAATATAACTCTTTTTGCGGATAGTAAAGGTATACTAATGTCAATAGAATGCTTTATTTAATCTTATTATACTGTATGTTTTACATAATTGATGTCAGTTTATGTACATTCTCCTACACAGATTCTGCACATTACCAGTCCCACTATTTGTGATATTTGTGTTGTTTTTAACTCTTTCCTTCCTGGAGTAGGGAGAACCATTAACGAGTAAATGAACAAGAAACTTCTCCATTAAGGCTTAATTATATTTTGTATCTGCAGTGCACATTTCCATATGTTTTATTTTTTGTTGCATTTGAGTCTGCAACCATTGCAACATTTCCAAAGGAAGCATTCATTTGTATCCAGTTATAATTCTGATCACTGGGTATTACCTTATCTTTTAAACTGTCATTGCAGTTGTGGAGTTCTATCGGAATTTAGGTTTTGAACCTGATCCAGAGGGTATCAAGGGTATGTTTTGGTGCCCGAAGTACTAATCTTGGGAATGAAGCCAGCTTTCTACATGCTTCAATTGCATTGATTCATCTTGGAAGTTTAAATGATACATAGAATTTTCAGAAGAGGAAATGTTGTCTAATATGCCTGTATGTATTTATTGGAGATTTAATTGTGAAATGAATCTCATCGAAATCTATATGGGGGAATGAAAATCTTGAATTAAAACCGTTTGTACTTTTGTAGTTCTTTGGAAATATTTGTAGTGGAGTGGTTAAATGCTAACCTTTTGAACAGATCATATGGGTCATTTACTTGTTATGTTACAGTAATATAATGTGTTCGCATTCAAAGCAATCTTCGTTGGTAAAAAATTGTACGCTCTTGACTTCTAATCTTAAAGCAACACTTGCTCAATTGGACTCGATGAATGTGTATCCACCAATGAAAACAAAAGAGCAGTCGTGTCACTGTAACCAAAACATAATAATATCTGCCGTGTCTGAAGGTTGCCAAAGTAAAACAGGTGTATTCAACGTTCCTACTTGTCACATCCATTGTTGGTACGGCATCAAGGGCAATGTCAACTAACCAGGTAGGGACGTCTTGATATCATCATTTATGCTGCAAATCCAAGATTCCTATCCAATTTCAGCTCATTGCCGACGTACTAAATCTGAGTGAAGCTTGAATTTGACCATGAAATCTTTGATTTTGTTTGAATTTTGCAGTGAAGGCTTTACTCGGTCTTTCTTCTTCGATTTGATCATGGCAAATTTATTTCCCTGGAGGCGGTGAATATTGTTTTCGCTTTCCACTTAGTGATGGAGCTTGGTCGGTTCTTTTATCTGGCCTTTCATGAAAATCAGAGGCAGATACATGGATGGTAATTCAAGCAACTAAAAAAAAGGTGGCTACGAAAAAGTCCACTGTTGTCGACCCCACTTTTGTTTTGAACATCGTGAATCCTACGACATGCTTGGTAGTGGACAAATCGTCTTCCAATATTTATTTATTGTCCATTGTTTTCTTTTGTTTGAAAAAATTAAGATAATATCTTTAGTCTCTCCCTGTCTCTCGTAGTGCCAAAATGGATGAAGTGATGAACCAACAATGACGAGCAAGCCATAAACTCATCATTATCACTAGAATACCGAGTAGACTTTAGAGCTCGCTTTGTCTTATGAGCTGCTGCCAGTGCTCCAGGCCATGCTTTTGATTTCCACTAATCTTTGACATTTTCTGCCACACCGTTGTCTCCGGTAAAGTCTTCTGCTTTCTCTCTTGTTTTTGCTGGGACAGATTTGATTTTAATTATTTGGAAATGGAATAATTAAAGTATCTGTTTTTTCAATTCTCATTGAGGATGGACATGAAATTGTTTTGACTGATTGTTTTGACTGACTACTTTCTTTGAATTGTAAAGTTGGAGTTGGGAATATGGTTTTCTATTTTTTACTTCGTAGATTTCATTGTATGCAGTTACTCTACGTTTTTTCTTGAATGCATGTGTTTTGGCGTTTTCTTGTTAGAAATTGAAATTATCACTTTGTTGCTTGGTTTTTATTTCACAAATGGCTTTGTAACTATTCCAAATGATTGCTGACAATATGCAATATCTACTTTCTGAAGTCTCAGTAGGCATCAAGATGTCGCAGCTTAGAAGTTCTGGCTGTGCTTTTATGGCGTTGTGCTGTTTCTTGGTGCTGATAGCAGTCTCAGAAGTTACAGATCCCTCTGAAGGTGACCTTTTCTACATTTCCAAACAACACCAAGTCAATTCTTTTTCTTGTTTTTACTGGAATACGTCAAAGATATTAATGTCCTCAAGCTTCTGATTAATCCTTGATTACATTTGGGCAAGTGGGTTGAAATGTCTTAGCTTGAATTTGTATTATTGTTCATCGTATGCAAAATGGGATAGCATGAAGATTTATATTATGTGTGCAATATTGAGGAGAGACCGGCATGGTTCTGTTGCAGATGCTCCCCTACTATTTAAATTTTTTTTTTCTTGTTTCCTTTGCAGTTGATGCCTTGATAAAAATCAAGAACAGTCTGTTTGATCCTACGAACCATCTCAGGAATTGGAACAAAGGGGATCCGTGTACATCAAATTGGACCGGGATTATCTGTTTTAACATGAAGGGGTCAGATGGGTACTTGCATGTTCAGGAGATGTATGTTTGTTTATGAAAATTTTCCTTTAATAATAAATTTCATTCCATCTGGTTTTCGTACCAAATGTAACTGCATTTCCTTGCTCCACAGTATAGCAAGTGTCGTCCTGTATTGTTGTACTTCTTGGGACAGTTTACTATAAAGTTATGCACTATTAACTACATAATATAATACTTTTGTTAGTTTTGATGCAGTCAACTGTTGAATATGAATCTTTCTGGACAATTAGCACCTGAGCTCAGCCAGCTTTCCCATCTCTGAATATTGTGAGTCACGAAACATGATTATGGGAGAAGATGCATCAAGTAATTGATTTTAATATGTCTAATACCTTTTCTTCCTTGTCTTCAATCAGGGACTTCATGTGGAATGAAATAACTGGCAGCATACCAAAGGAGATCGGAAATATTTCATCTTTGAGACTTTTGTAAGTTGGTCTTGTGTTCTCTCAGGTGGCAAATTTCCCATTAGAATGGAAACGCTCCCTTCTTCTTACGTTCATGACTAACTAGCATGCAGCTATAATTTCTATTGAAGTGATTATAGTAAGTTGTTCTGGGGATTGATTGATTAATTACTCTGCGACTCAATTTTGATTAGTGAATTCTTAGAGACTGTATGACATTTGTTCTGGTGTTTCTGAAATTGTGTGATGTAAAAGCACTACGATCAATGTTTACTCAGGAGCCTTTGCATATTTTACGAGCGACTTACATCTGACTGTTACTTATTTTGCATGCAGGCTCTTAAATGGAAACAAATTGTCAGGTTCTTTGCCACATGAGATTGGCTATTTGTCAAATTTAAATCTCCTCCAAGTGGACCAGAACCATATTTCAGGTCCAATACCGACATCATTTGGTAACTTGAGCAGCATGAAACACATGTGAGTTTGTCTTCCAGATGAATGCAGATGAAATTATCAGATATTATTTTGATTCTATCTATATTATTTTCTTTTTGTGTGTATTTTTGCAGTCACATGAATAACAACTCAATTAGTGGTCAAATTCCATCCGAGTTTTCCCAATTGTCTGTTCTTCTTCACTTGTAAGTGCATGTTCCATTTTTTTTTTCCCATCTTCTTTGCTTCTTTTTCCTTTTTTCCCAATCTGATGTGCAGGGTTCTTTAAATGATAATATAACTTAACTAAAAAAATGTTCTCAGGCTTTTGGATAATAATAACTTATCCGGGCCACTTCCTCCAGAATTATCAAACATGACAGCTCTACGGATACTGTAAGTTCTATCACATTTTGCAGATGGTTTTGAATAATTTACGTCCAACATAATCACCTTATGTTTGTTGTTTGTGTCATTTCATTTTCCTTTGCTGACGTTGCATATGGACATTTATTTTCTATGAGGTTATTATATGATTCACTGTCAGACTTTTTTTCTCATTTCGGGTGATAATTCTTTTCACTGTTTCAACTACTGCAGGCAACTTGACAACAACAACTTCAGAGGGTCTGAAATTCCAGCTACTTTTGCAAACCTTTCAAAATTAGCGAAGCTGTGAGTTTTAATATTTGAAAGTACTTTAAATACTATTTACTTTCCATTTAGAGCAGGAATAGTACTTTTTTCGCCCCCTTTTATCTCAATAGACAAAGTTTTTGGTGAAAAGTCAGTGACCGTGTTCTGGTTGTAAATGAGGATGAAAACAACTAACTTGCTCATTGTTCTTATTTTTTTTCTAATTTTAGGATTTATACTGTATTCATCTGCGCAAAAAATTGCTAATGACTGACAAGGTAGAAGTCTGAGAAATTGCAGCTTGAATGGAGCTATTCCTGATCTGAGCAGCATGGTAGACCTATTCTACTTGTAAGCACGTTATATACTTTATGAAGTAATCTAAGTTGATGATATTTACTAGACTTGCATGCTTATTTATCCAGTATCCGGCTCATATCGCAGGGACCTGAGCTGGAATAAACTTACAGGGCCCTTGCCATCAAAAATTTCTGATAATATGACCACTATGTAAGTTAATGGAATGGATATTCTTGTCAAGAATGTTACTATTGTTGTTATTTTTTTAACAAAGCTTTAAGTGCCCCTGAGATTAATCCTGTTGATTGCAGTAAGCTTTCAGATAACTGTCTTAATGGATCTATACCTGGAAGTTTCTCAAATCTTCATTTACTTCAGACACTGTGAGATCCTACACGCTTCTTATTTTTGCTTTAACTGCACTTTTCTGTTGTGTTATAGCGAATGGTGATATCTTTGTAGTGAATGCTATTTGCACAAGAAACCTCAAAGTAACCGACTGGAAATTACAGGTCACTTGAGAACAATACGTTGACTGGTTCTATACCAACAAACATCTGGGAAACCATGGTCTTCAATACAAATGATAGACTTGCAGTGTAAGGCTAAACTAAGCGCAATTAGATTCAATGTTAATATCTCCCTAGACTCAAGATATTGGAGTCTTGCTAACTTATTGCTTCTGAAAAAAATGTAGTGATCTGAGGAACAATAGGTTGGCAACCATTGTAGGAGAACTAAGCCCTCCGGAGAATGTCATCCTCAGGTATTATTTCACCACAATAATGCAGAGCTCGTGCATCCCCATAAGACATTCAGAATTGTTTCCATCAATTGAATTCTTATTATTTTACCAGTTCTTGTTTAGGTTCGGAGGTAATCCTATATGCAGCAATGCGAACATACCAAGCATAAGCAAATTCTGCAGATATGAAGTTGATGGGTTTGGAACTACTGAGACCTCATCTAATTCTACGAGTTGCCCTGCCCAAGCATGCCCAACAGATTATTTCTTTGAATATGTTCCAGCATCCCCATTGCCATGCTTTTGTGCTGGCCCTCTTAGATTCCAGCATCCCCATTGCCATGCTTTTGTGCTACCCCTCTTAGAGTTGGATACAGACTCAAAAGCCCAAGTTTTTCATATTTTCCTCCACATATTTATTCGTTTGAGAAGTACTTAACCAATTCTCTTCGCATGGACCTTTATCAGTTGTCCATAGATTCATATAGTTGGAATGGAGCTCGTCTAAAGATGTATGTGAAGCTTTTTCCGGCAGTACAGTCCAACACATTCAATTTAAGTGAGTTACAACGAATAAGAGGCATTTACACATCATGGGATTTTCCTCGCAACGACTTTTTTGGACCCTATGAGCTTCTCAACTTCACTCTGCTGGGACCTTATTCTCACGGTATGCACTTAAATGCCTTTTCTTTCTTTGTTTTTTCCTTTCTTTTTGACACGGATGCTGGCTTGAGTTATTTGCATCTTACAAGGTGTCGTGGTTGTTTTGGAAATGATTGTTTATCTGTGACCTTTTATTTTGTGATAGTGAATTTCGATACCCATGGGACAACTATCAGTAAGGGAGCTTTGATATCCATCATATTGGTTGCTATTGCCTGTGTTGTTGCAGCATCTGCACTAGTCACGCTTTTCATTCTAAGAAGACATGTTAGATACGGTAGGAAGCTGTCAAGAAACCAATTTTGTAAGTGGTCTATTTTCAGTGGTAAGAATTAGTTTCTGTTAGTAGGATCATGGTTGACTATATTGAAGAACATCTTATGCTGCTGTTCTTTTGGTTTGCAGCCTCAAGGGCATCAATGAAAATAGAAGGTGTGAAAGCCTTTACTTTTAGGGAAATGGCACTGGCTACTGACAACTTCAA
>CAODLS014814580.1:0-13476 GCA_948243855.1 Flueggea neowawraea | reverse complement strand
ACATCATTTAAGATTGCAATGCAGTTTGATGAACAATTATGAAAACAATCAACATTAACGTATCAGTAAAAGAGACACGGTGACTTATTCTTTGTTTAGATGGAGAGAGGTCCTACGCGTATGTACTGTGATAGTTGTTGTATTTTTATACTAAACAATTGTAATCCTCATGTATGTATAAATAGAGAAGGATAAAATTATAATAAAAATATATATTTTTTTAATTTTTTTATCCCCTCTTACCCTATTAATTTGGTGGATTAAAAAAATAAAAGTTTGAGAGGATAAATAATCCCCTCCTATCCTATTTTATTCTGCATAAAAAACCGCAAACAACAAAAATATAAAAATTGCATAACTTATCTTATCATATTCTCTCTTAACACTTGATTCAAACGAAGTGTAATTCCTCTACAACACCTCAGAAATACCTCCTCATGTTCTTCTTCAATCTCCATGAAATTTCAAATTATTTATCACCGTAAACACACCAAAACAGTGAGGTAGGCAATGTATTCTATTGAGTGGTGGTTATTCTTGTGAATATAGGTGTTGATTTCTTAGAGTTTAGGCTCTCTTTTCGTGCCACCAAGGCTCCTATCCGTCCAATGATAATTCTAAGGTAAAAACCTTAATTTTACACTCAACTAAATGTTGTGGTGATGGCTCAATGTGGGTTGTGCCGGTGGTAAAGCTAGGACGTGGTTTTAGTGAAATTATAGTGTTTTCAGTAAATCATTGTGATAAGGAAGAAATGAAATTCTTTTAATGTGTAATTGGAACTGTAAATACTACCCTAATTGCATATTTGAATATCAAATCAGGTCTAGTCCGTTTTGGTGGAAATAGATACATTTTTTTATATGTTTTTAATGATTCTGGTTGGTGTTTTATCTTGTTTTATGCCATATGCATGGCGGATTGATTTTGATACATTAAAAAAATGTTTAAGATGATTTATATGTTAAAAATAATTCTGTCCATTGAAGAAAACTTAGAGAAAATTGTAATTTTTATTATATCAGTAAGTGTTAAGTTAGGGTTAGACATAAGATATATCTGTTCAACTTTCTTGTGAGATATTTTATGTGAAATGTATGTGTGGGCAGGTGTAAAGGTGTCATAGTCACGAGTCGTGTCTTATGTCTCTATGTGTATGTGTTCAGATCGACTTGACTTGCACGATTGCCCTTCCTCGAGCAGTGTCTAAGTTCAACAACTCATCAGTCAGGTCAGTGGATACGTTACACCACCTGTGTACCAAATTCCTATGAATTCCATATAAAAATTTGAATATATAAATATAAATAAAGTCTGACAGGTATATGCATTATGTACATAAGCCTTAATGCCAGATTGTGACATCTCGCAACCGAGCGTAACAACCTAAAACCTCACTGGTTAACAAGCGAAAAGATAATGAGCGTGTAGCCTGTAATTTTCGCTTAACATGTTGAGCGGAAAATTTTATAATCTATAATACTCCATTAGTTAGAGGACGTTATTCACAGCACACTTACCTTCAGGATACATTCAGTAAACATTCTGTATATCTTCAGGAAAGCTTGAGTAAACATTCAATAAACTTTTAGTATACATTCAGTATATACTATTAATATAGATTCAGTATATGACACTCGGTCTATGTTCGATACTTGGGATGCCTATTTGTTGGTCTAACGCAGTCGATGATGTCATTGAATTGACACAAAACAATCAAGGTTGGTGATAGCTCGTGTGTAGGGGCACTCATATGCAAACTATATACCACAAGTGCTACACCTAGTTATCAAAGGGATAGCCGTCAAGAAGACGTTATTGTTGATCTTATTTGTATTCCCTATCCGAGTTATGTCATCAGTTATGTTGCATTTGTCTGTGGCAGTGTTAGATACGCCCATGTGTCAATTTTAGAATGAGAACACTCGATTATTTTGTGGCCAAAATATCAACAAGAAATCGATCTAGTAGGAATGATCCTTTGTCTCCTACATGGCTGACGACACACACAAGAGAAGGAGAGGGTGTTTTCTGTTTTGTCTACTAATTTTGACTAAAAGTCTGTTTAAAATTTTTTACACACTGCTTGTAACCATGTGCACCCTAATGGCCCTCCTGTTCCTTTCATTTAGTCCATTCATAGTCTTTTTTAATTAGGTGAATTTCAAAATAATATTTGAATGAAATTCATAATTACACTATGCTGTCACACAAAAAGTGATTCACACGCATGCCAATTTTGTCAAATTTTGTATGACTTATTTGCGATTTCCCTCTAAATTTATCTCCCAGCAAATTACATTCGTCTTTTTCATGGACGCAGCACGTGTCCCCTCATTACACATACTCTTTTTCGATGAACGCGGCACCTGTCCTCTCTTTCCTCTCCATCTAATTCCACTTTCGCACCCAACTCAAACCTTCATTTTACAGTATTTACATATTAGTTTTAGGACAAAATCTATGACTATTTTTTAAATTTGATGTAATCTTTATTTCAGTTCTTACTCTTTTTAAGTTAGTTATTTTGTTTTTTTATTATTATTAGTTAAATATAACAAGTCACATTAAATTTTTAATGTGATATATGAGACTTATTAATTTTAAAAATTTAATGACAAAAATACTTTTACATTTAATCTCTCTTATCTCTTTCAACCATCGTCCACTCGAACCAAAACTGAAACTCCTTCAATTGCCAAACCATACTAAAACCAGTCAACTTCACTCCCACTATCTAACCCCAACACCACCTCAACCTCCTGTCGCATTCAGCACAACCATTCCTCCACCACTTTCAACCTCCGAAATCAAACCCTCTTTCTCTAATAAGCACTAAGCAACAACAGAAACTGAAAAGAAATATTATTTTATTATTTTTTTAATAAGTCACATATTATTTATATTACAATTTTTGTTTGAAAATTCTATTTATTTTTTAAATTTCTCAAACGGTAAATTTAATGAATTTAATTTTTTGGCACAACGTTCTAAATATTAGTTAGGGAACAATAATTCACTTTAAATAATAATTTGTTGCCACTCGAAACTAAATGAATTTTTATATAAGATTATAATTAATAAACGCATACTATATTAAGTTCACTAAACTTATTATGCTATATTAAATCTATGATTTAAGAAAAGTTTACTTTTAGTTTATGTGTAAATATTAGAAACCTTTTGCATAAATATCTTATATGTAAATTAGATATTACAATTCACTTTATATATCATTTCTTGCCTCTCTAAACTTAGAGGGGTAAAAAAATGCCAAATGAATACCAGAAAACAATCCTAGGAATTTTTAATATATAAAGTGTGAATAGTAATATCTAATTTTTAATATAAAATCTCTCGTTTGGTTTCGTGCACACTTATTTTCATTTTGTTTATATCAATAGTTTCTATTCTGTTTTCAATCAGTTTTGAATAAGAACTAGTTGTTATTATGTTTTCATTTTGTTTTCCAGTCAATTTTTTTTTTACATAAAAAATTTGAAAAACTAATAAAAGAAAATAAAATTTAAAAAAAAAAATCAAACAGAAAATATGATGAAATAATAAAAATCCAAATAAAAATATTAAAACCATAAAAAAATAGACTAAGTAGAAAATAATTCAGTTTTTATAAACTTGTAAACAAGTCAGATTTTCAAAGTTGGGAAAATTAAAAAAAAAAAACATATGACTAAAAAGGTAAATATAAAATTGGTAAAAAAAAAAAGCTAGCTAAATCAATTATGAGAAAAAAAAATAAGCTTCAAGTTCGATATAATGCTAAAACAAGATAGTATGATAGTAAAATAATAGGATTAAAAATATGAGTGAAATTAAATTATTTTTTGCCATTTGCAGCAAAAAATATTACGAGGAAATGGTTAGTGTAGCTTTTCCATGTTGTGATCCTATGTAATACCTTGTTTCGGCTCCTTCTTGCATAAAAAAATAAAAAAAAAAGGAAATTACACTACATGTTATTTTTTGACATCTAAGTTTCATATATAAAACACAACGTATTATAATCTCTTTAATACAACAATTGGCATTATAATTTTTGAAATAGAACATTCACGTATGTCTAACGCAGCTTTATATCTTCTTTTCTTCTTCTCTTCATCTGACTCTTTCTCTCTCTTCAACCTCACCCTACTCTCGGCTCTTTCTCTCTCATCCACACACTTTCATCTCTCTCATTTCTCTCTCTCTCTATCTATCTCTCTCTCATGCGTGTGCGCACACACTTCATTGCCACTGTCGCACCTCTTTTTTTCTCTTCTTCATTGTCAACACGCCAGAGATTGTAGAGGTTTCAACGACCTTGACTTGTTGTAGAACTACACCCAACTTGTTATAGATCGAAAGAGAGCGAGAGAAACCGCCGACAAGAGAGAACGAATAGGGATCGACGGCAAGAGAGAGCGAGAGTGTGAGAGTAAGACAACGACTAGGATACACACACACAAAAGAGAGAGAGAGAGAGAGAGAGAGAGAGGTCGCGATAGAAGAGATAGGTAAGTTAAGAAAGGAGCAAATGCTAGAGTTTCAAAACCCTAGCCGCAGCCTTAATTTACATTTAAGTCCCTTTAAATTTGTAAGATTACAAAATGGTACTTAAAAGTATAATTTCAGTTTGTTAATAATTACAAAAAGTTATAAATATTTTCATTTAATTATTTAAAAAGACAAGTTTTAAATTTTGAACTGAATGGAATTCAACTAAATAATTTTAAAAATTAAATTTTCCACATTTTTATACACTTATGCCTCTTCAAGTACATTTCATAAAAAAATAAAATAAAAAACTAGAATGAACTCAAATTTGTATACATTTTGTACACATTTTTTAAATATTTGTTGGTGTTGTACTCGTTTTGTACTCATTTTGTTCACATAATTTTATCAAATAATAAGAAAATATTAAAATGGTCCTTTAAATTTTGTCTTGTACTCATTTTGTACAATATTTTGTAAGTATTTATTAGTGTTGTTCTCGTTTTGTACTCGGTTTGTTCTCATTTTACACTCGGTTTGTTCTCGTTTTGCACTTGCTTTATACTCATTTTTGTATCTATAATATTGAGAACAGTTTGTTCTCATTTTGTACTCATTTTTGCATTTACAATACTAAGAATAATTTGTTCTCGTTTTGTACTTATTTTGGCACGTGGTCAAACATTCTGGCGTGTTGTCAACACGCGGTCAACTTTCCAACAAACGGCCAAAAAGTGGTCAATATCTGGCATTTGTAAAATTGCTTTTTTTTGTGTTTCCATTTCTGTAATGGTTTTCAATGTTGTTGTGCAACACCTTGCACGTTTCCAATAGGGTTTTCTATAGTATCTCGTTCGATTCTAATTGAACATTGATAAACTCCGATTTGATTTTGAGTTTGAGATGTTGAATTGATGTTTGAAGAGGTTTAATGGTGATATTTTCGTGAGTTTTAGTGGTAAGTTAGCTCCGGAAGTGATGGGATTCCATCAAATTTAATAAAAGAAATCAATTTGAGAAGAATCAGCCCTTTATAGTCGACTAATGGTTTTGGGTAGTCAACTAATGAAGCATGTGTCTTGGTAGTCGACTAATGACTTCGATAGTTAACTAACGACCACTGAAATTCTCTCAAAACGGTGTGTTTTGACCTACAAACTTTGTAGCATTAAAAACCTGACCCCCTTTCGACATTTACTCCATTTTTCACTCAAAATCAATCCATCCCATTTCATATCACATTGCCTCTCATTGATTCCCTTCCATTTCTTGAGTTTCATTTGATATTCGAGGTGTCCAGCCATCCATTGGCGGTGCACGTCAGGATTATTTGGTTCGGTGTCCAGGTGAGTGGGATGTCATCTATAGATACATAGGTTGTGTCTTTTCTAACATTATATGTTTTTGTTGTTTTCCGACCTTTGCATGTAATTTGGACTACTTAAAGGATTGGTAATCTTAAAATCTGACTTATGTGAAACGTCTGCTAAGAAAAATCTGTTTTGGAAATTATACGTCTTCTGCAATAAATAATCTTCTTTGGAAAATTAAATATATTTTCTGAAATAAATATTGTATTTGAATATATATATATTCTGAGTTTGATTTTCTGTTCAGCTTTACTTGATTGTCTGCTATATATATATATATATATATATATATATATACTGCTTAAAAATGTCTCTGATAAATAATCTGCACTCTAGATTATATATTGTATGTCTTAGTGACTATCTACATATTTTCTGGTGGCAGTAGACCACATAAGCCTTATTGGCTACCGTCTGTTATTATAAGCATTATTAGCTACCGTTTGTTATTATCAGCGTTAGCGGCTATCGTTTGTTACTATTTTCCTATGTGGCTAATACTCACTTCAGAATTATTAATAAACTATTATACAAGATATAATGAATTATTAAAATTTGAGTCTGTATTATTGATCATACGCTTATAATATATTTTCACTGTGAACTAGCGGGGTGTATCCTGCTGGAGCCCGTGAACTGCAATGCTCGAGGATATACTTTTATGATTTATGTCTGTTTGGTTCAGATTTGAGACCCTTAGAGTGTCGGGTACTGTTTGTCCCCAAAGGTTATCAGCTGTCTGGCCCTTTGAGCTGGTTACTGTGTAGGCTCTTAAGATTGCTAGTCTGTCTGTGATCTCGTATGGCACAGTTTCAGTATATTATAGGCGTATGGTCAATGATATTAGGATATGTTCTGAACTTTGTATATGTAGTATTTATTTATTTGCATGTTGTCTGTAATATGATATCTATCTGGTTTTCTGTTATAATATCGGTCAGACGATTATCATGCTTGACTGCATGATGCTTGCTTTGTCTGCGAACTGTTTTGGGAAGTGTTTGCGAACTAATATTAGTATGTATCTGTGTGTATATTAGTGTTACAAGAGCATATATGTTCATGTGGTATTTTTCAAAAACGTTTCAAAACAGTTTAGGTGATGTCCCAGAGACTTTCTAAAGTGTTGTCCCTCATTGAGTTTTACTCACCTCCATTCCTTAACATTTCAGGTTATTCTGCCATCTGATCTTCGGTGCTTAGTGAGGTATCCAGTCTGGTAGTGAGTGTTGACTTCACTTTTTATGATGATTTGCACAAAACATCCATGAAAGGAGTGCAAAGGTGCAGAATCTGTGATTTCAGCCATTAAGCACATAGAGAATGCGATTTGAGCCACAACGCACACAGACGGTGATGCAACGTATATTGATAAAGGTGAAAGATGGCTCCTACACATGTAGACATTGAGCTAAGCATGTAGAAGTTAATGGCACTGGAGACAGTGAGCATCATACTTTTCTCTACGCACGCATAAAAGGATACAAAGCACGTAGATGTGACGCAAACACTCTCTAGAATTGTTCTTGCTTATCTATGCATGCAAAAGGATTGATATGCATGTAGATGAGTGTTCAACTTGATGAGGAGAAACTATGAAATAACAGAAGCAAGTTGGTTGGCAAGCAAAGCACGTACAATGTTAAAGGTGTGATCTTTAAAGAACAAAGTACTATGCACATAGTAGGGGCACTACTCACATTGGCGGGCATCAGATGAGGACAAAGGAAAAACGCTCCTTGAGAATTCAAATTTGAATTTTCTCTGACACGCTGACGCAGAAATCAAAGGTGCTAGCTTGGAGAGTCGACTACGCATATTGAAGGTTTGATCTAAGCACGTAGATCTCAAGATCAATGCACGTAAACAATGAGCTAAGTACGTAGATACTGATTTACATAAGGCCGAGTAGACTGGAGTTCTGACAAAGAACATAGACTGACTATCAATACATGTAGAACTTAGTCTGGTCAAAGTCATACGCATATAGATGGTGGCTATACATGTAGAAGGTTGTGGCGTCATTTAAATGAGAATTTTCTATCTCTCACAACAGTTACTTTAAGGCTTCCAACGACTATTTCTACCAAGTAACTATAAATAGACGTCCCAGATCAAAAAAAAAAAAAGAGAGACCTTTGCTAAGTTTACTATTTATTTTGTCTCTCATCTCTACATTTCTACCCATTTGAGCTATTTACTTGCAATCACACTTTGGGTTGATTTGAGCTTGATTCTATAATATTAAGATTTGAATTTGTTACAAGCAAGGCATTTGGTTAAAGGTAGATAGGTTCCTTATTAAGCCTTTGAAAAGCAAGAGTGGTTGCTAATGAGCCTTAAAAAACTAATGTTAGGTTTTCATCATCTTGTTTCCTTGGAAAAACAAAAGAGGTGAACGGTTTCTTAGTTGAGCCCACAAAACCTAAAGGTTGTAACGATTTACTCATTAATCCTGCAAAAAACAAGTGTTGTAAACAGTTTTCTAGTTGAGCCTACAAAAATTAAAGGTCGTAATGGTTTCCCTCCACTCGCAAGTGAGGAGATAATGGTTGAAATTCTTGAGATGATTCTCAATGAGTGGAAGTAGGTCAAGTAGGACCGAACCACTATAAATCAGATTTGTTCTCTCTTCCATTACTCTACGTACTTTACTTCATATTTGCTTTATATATTGTGTGTGAATTGGTTGTTTTATTGCTTTCGCATTTGACTTTGATTTTGGTTTGAAAAGAACTTTGTTATTTGTTTTAGGTTTGCAAAGGTTTTTTAACAAAGTTTTTAAATCTCTAAAACTCCAATTCACCCCCCTTTTGGAGTGCCATTTACATGCTTACTTTATTGCTTTCGCATTTGACTTTGATTTGAAAAGAACTTTGTTATTTGTTTTAAGTTTGCAAAAGTTTTCCAACAAAGTTTTCAAATCTCTAAAACTCCAATTCAACCCCCCTCTTGGAGTGCCATTTACATCCCTCTCTTGGGGCCAACAGTGAGTGCCCTTTTGTTCGGACCTAGTATGTATGCATGTTAGAGGCTCCACACTGAGGATTTGTGGGTTTATGGTTTTGTATCTAATAATATTTTTGTTTTAAACAATGTTACCTATAAATATTTATTTTGTATTTTGATATTACAGTTATTTATATTATTAAATGAAATTTGGATTTTTATTCATGTCTAATAAATTTTTTGGAATAAGAAATTGGGTAGATGTTCTATATATCTAAGGCTTGTGCAGGGTGGGTACTTATGGTTTGGTTCGCCTCGTGTGTGGGTCATGGTCTAATTTTAGGTCATGACAAAGATGGTATTAGAGCATTAGGTTTCGTAACTCTGGGTTGATTATGGAGCTTAGTATTCTTGATCGAGTCACTCTGATTTACCTCTATGTCTTTCTGATAATTATCTAGGTTATGTGACAATCGTCAGCATTCTAATCTCTACATATGCATTATGTTTGTCTGTTACATCCGTAGATATGGACCAATGGTGTAAGACATCAGCTAAAGCTGTCGAGGCCGCCGATTATTCTGTAGCGGATCCAAGTGATTTGCATAATCATCTGGAGGTTGAGGCATAACCTCTTTTGCAATAGCTTCACATTACCGCTCAGATAGATGTTCCTGAGTGCATCTTTTAGAGTCTTAATCGTATTTCAAATACCCTAAAAAATGTGAACATGATATTCTTTGAGTAATTTCATAGGAGAAGTAAGAATAAGGAGGCAATGAATGGCCATTAGGTCACATGATAACCAAAAGTCTCGGGTAGGGCAGTTTGTGGTTAGAGGCACGTACATCATCAATTCTGGTACACCTTCTATCTTTGAACTTCTAGGAATATTTTGTTCGATAATGATGTCATGCATTTGTTTATTGCATCAGTTCTAATCAAACATGCATAATTAGTAATACATTTGTTAGAGAAAATTTGTTGAAGTTTTCCTTACTCTTGAGCAGTGGGAATTCAATTGAATCACTAGTACGAGAATCCATCAGTTGTTTTTTGAGAATAGATCATTTAGCTAATTTTGAGATACAGGGTTGTGTGAATTGCCTTTGATGGGCATGATATGATAGTGGATTTAACGATGTTAGATACGAGAGACTTTGATGCTATCCTTGGTGTAGTTCAACTTTCAACTTGGCATGCCACCTTGAATTGCTTTGTCAAACGGGTGTGCTTCAACTACTAGGTCAGAGTAAGATTTGTTTTTAGAGTACATGAGATGGTGATGGGTGGTGATATATGGCAACCATTTAGGCGGAAAGAATGACCCCCGTGGTGGTGAAACATATCTGGCCATGTGCCAACCAAGTCTTAGGGCTCGAAATGAGTTTGGAAGATGTACCAATGGTCGAGAAATTTTTGGTGTATTCCTAAAGAGCTTCCAGGATTTCCACTTAGTCGGGAGATTTAATTAGCAATGGAGGTACAATCTAGAGTACTTCCAAAATCATTTCCACCATATCAGATGGCCCTAACCTGGTTAAAGAAGTTAGAAGCTCAGTTGAGGGAGTTGTTGAATAAAGGTTTTATCCGACCAAGCATTCCACCATTGGGTACTTCAACATCATTTGTAAAGAAGAAGGATGGTTTGAGGTCAATTTGTCTTGGTATTTAGATGATGGTGATTAAGAGAATTCAAATGATAGAAGAGGAGAATTAAATTTGATAGTCAGTAAGAATAACTTATGAGAGTGGTTTGAGGATTTCTCTCAGGAAATAAAATGATGTTTGGTCTATAGAAGAGCATGAGAGTTTCATTTCATAACTGAGAACATGATGTTTGAAGAAATTAGAGAATAAATTTGGTAATGGTGGATGACAATTTATGAGTCTGATTTGCGTAATGCATCGAAGCTAGTTTTGTTAAGACATTGGCTTTAGATTTTGTGATATGTATATTATTTGGTGTTAACATGAGTAATAGTGTTTAGAGTACTAAGGAGCTGAAGAGTGATAAATGTGCAGGGAAAGGACCCTGATGCAAATTTTATTGGTTGAGAAGGGAAGAAATTTAATTGTTTGTGTTTGTGAGTCGATCAGTACAATAGAGGTGTGGAATAAAGAAAGAGATTTCCTAGTTCCATGAATTTGAAGGATATCCAGTATATGATAAGGTGGAGAATTCGTTTGTGTAACTGTTTCTATTATTTGGTGTTTGTTTGGGATTACATGATTTTGGTAAAGATGGTTATAATTAGGGGTAAAATCTGAATTTGATTATGAGTATATGGGTTCGGTATGACTAGAAAATGGGGTTTTAACTTCATATGATTAATTTTTTGGGTTCCTTATGCTATCTTTATTAGTAAAGTTTAGATCTGTTGTATCTTCTCTGTGTTTTGTAGTGGTCGTTGGGTTTGATTTGCAATTGCATTTTAACCCAAATGACCTTGCTAGAAATTGTCTGGCTCACTTTCCTTTTGCTCCGTGTATTTGTTTGTCTGTTAGAACCTCTGAAGCTTCATCTTTGGCAAGCGTTTGAGTTTGTACCTTCCAACATATGAATCTTGGGACTATGAGAGTATATTTCTTTGTTTCTTTATGTCTTTGCGCATTCTAGTATCTGAAGTTTTATTCTTTAGGAATTTCGTCCCAGATTCATTCTACATTTTTTCGCTTTTCTCAGTTGAGGTTAGCCGTAATTTTTTCTTTGATGGAGCGTCAGTGAGAATCCTATAAAGGCATCGTTTTGATGAGTTGGACGTGATTATCTACACTTATTTGATTCCATTAATTCGTAAGTCAGTATTCCCTATCTCTGCATATGCATTTTCTGTATTGTCCTATAAATGTTTGCATTCAAGGTATGATTGGTTGGAATGTTAGTAGAGTAGCAGTTGGTTTCTCTGTGGGTGATTTGTTAGAGTTTTGGATTATGTTTTGATTGGAGGCTTAGGTTTGATTTTGGCATTTGGGTATTAGAGTATGAACTATTAGAGGGCTCGAGTTGTAATAGCATGTAGTGTATCTCCATTGTCCTTTTGATCCAAATTATCTAGAAATTCAAAGACAAATTTCTTTTGAGGGGGGAAGTATGTAACACCTCGCTCGTTTCCAATAGGGTCTTCAATAGTATCTCGTTCAATTTTGATTGAACCTCGATCAACTACGATTTGATTTTGAGTTTGAGATGTTGAATTGATGTTTGAGGAATTTTAATGATGATATTTTCATGAGTTTTGATGTTAAGTTAGCTCTGGAACTGATGTGATTCGATCAAATTTAATAAAAGAAATCAATTTGTGAAGAATCATCCCCTGGTAGTTGACTAACAGGTTTGTGTAGTCGACTAATGAAGCATGTCTCTCTGTAGTCGACTAACATTTTTGGGTAGTAAACTAATGAAGAATGTGTCTCGGTAGTCAACTAACGACCATTAAAACTCTCTCAAAACGGTTCGTGTTGACCTGTAGTGTTTATAACATTCAAAACCCAACCCCTTTTCGGCATTTACTCTATTTTCACTCAAAATCACTCTCAAGTCCATCCCATTTCATCTCTCATTGCCTCTCATTGACTCATTTCCATTTCTTGAGTTTCGTTTGATATCCAAGGTGTCCATCCATCCATCGACAATGCACATCAAGATTATTTGGGCTAGTGTGCAGGTGAGTGGGATGCCATCAGTAGACACATAGGTTGAGTCTGTTCTAAAATTATATATTTTTGTTGTGGTCTGACCTTTGCATGTAATTCGGACTAATTAAAGGATTGGTAATCTTAAAATCTGACTCACGTGAAACGTCTACTAAGAAAAATATGTTTTGGAAATTATACATCTTCTACAATAAATAATCTGCTTTGGAAATTGAAATATATTTTCTAAAATAAATATTCTGTTTGAAAACCTATATATATATATATTCTTTCAAATTGATCTCCAAGGTAGATGCAAAGCAATGAAGAGGAAAGAGAAAAAGGTTTGAAGAGGCTTTTTCATCACCATTGAGAAAGCTTTATTCTTCCCTTTTGTTTTCTTTTTCTTTGGTTAGAAATATGTTTAGGATGCTTATTTATGGTTTTATGCTTTATTTCAAAAATATGGCAGCTTAGTCTCTTTGTTAGGTATTAGAGATGTAAGCCATGGATTGATATTTCTTAAATGAATAACTATTTTGGGTATTAAAATTTTATTTTTATGTCTATTGTTATTTATGTTTTTTATTGGCATATATATTGTTGGTGTTGATTTTATGACTTGTTATGGATGGAATGATGTTGTACTTAACTACCACAATCTTGTTTGTGACAAGCCTAAGTAATGAATTGATAGATAAAGCTTAGGTTAGGTCCACTAGCATAATACTTGTAAAGGGATAGAGTAGAGATACTTAGTGCCTAAAAGGTGTTCTATGAAATTTCTCAATGAACTTAATGGGCCTAGTTTCGCTAGGTGAGGCCGATAGGACCTGCCTAGGAAGTGTAGGTACGACTTGAGTGACCTTGAGAGGGGTCTTGAGTGATTCATGTGGAGAAAACACTCACACATATTTCTTAAAATCCATTTTCATTCATTTGGCAACTAAATCTTTGGTTTCATCTTGAAAGGCCTAAAGTTTTCTTATTATTGAGAACTTAAGTTTACTTTCTTGCTTACTTTTAT
>CAODLS014812952.1:0-13193 GCA_948243855.1 Flueggea neowawraea | reverse complement strand
TGTTGGAGTATTCATCTGAGACTTAATGGAGAAACTAAGAAAGGCTTCTTTACATGGCTGCTTCCATCACTAACAGTCTGCAACGATGAAATGCCAGAATGATTTAACAATTTTTAGAAACTTTTTGGATGATCTAATTGTCTCTGTTTTCTTCTGCCCCATCAATGTTTCATTTTCTTAATGTTTTGTCTATGGTTAGTGTAAATTAAAGTTTTCTATAACTAAGTTGTATTACATGACGTTTAGAAGCTTAGATTCATTGATGATTCTGATTTTTTTATTGCAAATAGACTTGAGAGAAATTATCTTTTCAGGGTTAAATGTTAAAAAATTAGTCATTTGAACCGAACGAGTTATTATTTGCATAGAAAAAATGGTTTAAAGTTATCTAATGCAGCCATGTTTATGCACGAGTTACCAAGTAGAGAAATTTAATCCTTTACTATTCAAAAAATAAGTAGGACAAATGGAATATATGTAATTAGAGAATATTATTTCATGAAAGAATCTTTATTTAAATAATAAATTAGCCATGGTAAAATATTCAATACAAAATTACTTATTATTCATTATCGTTCTTATGAAAAAAAAAATTGAGTTAAAGATTTAGTTGTTTTGACTTTATTTTTAGTTAATGAGATTGAAGGAAGATTTTTTTTTTTCATTTTTATGTTTGAAGGAAACCGTTGAGTAATATAGCTTTCAAATTCATTTAGTTAATAAATTTGAAAGATAAAATTTTACTCAAAGATGTTAATGAAATGAGTATTGTAAATATTTGTATTTTTTTGATGTAATTAACTAATTTGGAATCGATAAATTCTATAAACATTGTTTGAAGACAAAAATGAATAAAGTTGAATACTAATTAGATATTATATGTTATCAAATTATGGTCATGAATTTAATGAATTTGTTTATTTGTAATAATTAAAGCAGCAAACAAAAACAAAATTTAAACATTTATAGAGATGTAAAAACTAAAAACATTATCGAAAAAATAGTACTTAAACCTTTGAGCAAAAATTCAACTAGTGTTGCTTAAAATATTTGAGCAAATAATTAAGATAAATTACCATATTTGTAAAATGATTCTCGCATAACTAGTGTTGCTTAAAACCTTTCTCCAACTTATTAAAATAGGTTATCATATTTGTAAGATGATTCTCGCATAAGTAACAAAATGAATTTGGTAGTGAACATCATATAAATTAGGAATTTGGTTATTGTCATCTGTACCGAAAATTAATGTGGTGAAAAATTATTCATCAAATTGTCGGATCATTAGGTAAATTATCAAATTGTAACTTAATTATGTTATAAACACATAATGTAAAAATACTTAAAATATTATTTGTATATATAACAATAAATTTAGTCACTTGTTAATTGTTATATGATTTATATTAGTTATTCATCTACACATAATGTCCGGAAGAGTTTTTAACACTCATTGTTATAAAAAAAATGAAATTGAATATTTAGAGACAACTTTTAAACATTTAGAGGCGAGTTTTTGTTATCTAAATACATTTAGCTACAAATGTTTTGTGCTGCCAATATCAAATTAAGTAAAAATTTCTGAAATTAAGTAAAAGATTCTTGAATTAAGTAACTCAACTTTTACTTTATTTTATTTTTACTTAATTTTGTTAAATTTAGTAAACGGTAAAAAAATTAAGTAAAAATGCCTAAAATTAAGTAAAAGAAACTTGAATTAAGTAACTCAACTTTTACTTAATTTTTTTAACATTTACTAAATTTTGTGAAATTCTGTAAAAAGCAAAAACCCATTAAGTAAAAGTTTCTCAAATTAAATAAAAGATAGTTAAATTAAGTAACTCAACTTTTACTTAAAATTTTTACTTTTACTTAATTTCCCAAAATTCTGTAAAAGGTGAAAAAAATTAAGTAAAAATTGTTGAAATTAAGTAACTTAACTTTTACTTAATTTTATTTTAATTTTACTTAATTTTTTTAAATTAAGTAAATGGTAAAAAAAATTAAGTAAAAGTGTCTAAAACTAAGTAAAAGTACCCTAAATTAAGTAACTCTCTTTTTACTTAATTTTGTGAAATTCTTTAAAAGACAAAAACGACATTAAGTAAAAATTTTTGAAATTAAGTAAAAGATACTTAAATTAAGTAAATTTACTTTTTTTTAATTTTGTTAACTTTTACTTAATTTTTTAAAATTCTGTAAAAAAGAAAATAATTAAGTAAAAGGCACCCAAATTCAGTAAAAGGTTTTTAAATTAAGTAACTTTATTTTTACCTAAATTTTTTACTTTTACTTATTTTTTGTAAATTCTGTAACAGGTCAAACAATTAAGTAAAAAATATTTAAATTAACTTTAATTTTATTTAATTTGTCAAAATTTTGTAATCATTTTTGACAATTAAGTAAAAGACCCATAAATTAATTAACTTACCTATTACTTAATTTTTTTAACCTTTACTTAATTTTTTGAAATTTAGTAACGGTAAAAAAATTAAGTAAAAATAAAAAAAAAATTAAATAACTGACAAGTTACTTAATTTCGTTCACTTTTACTTAATTTTTAAAAATTACGTAATAAAATATATATATTTCGTACCTAAATCAATAACTCACATTTATTTTTTCTCATCTAATAATTTATATTAACTTGCCTTAATAAGATACAAAATGGATACCTCATTGTAGTCTTCCCCAAAGTAATGCGCTGTATTTTTTTTGGTCATATGTTTCTGGGAGCATGAGATATAATTAATTGTTTGATTGTGTTCTGTCCACTGCAGACTTGTTCAAGAGACCTGCAGTCTTTAGAATGTTTTGCCTAACGACATGGTTAGCATGAAAACCGTTCTCTCTCTCTCTCTATATATATATATATATTCAAAAATTTTAATCATTGCAAATGGTAAGTTTTAGGAGGAAATTTATGACGATCCTCACATTTAAGATATTGTTTAATCTGGTCTCTATTAGTTTGAAAATAGTCATTTCGGTTCTTCCATCTGTACTCCGTCTGTTTTAATTGAGAGGAAAATAAAAAGACAAATTTACCCTCAAATTTAAAATTTATTTACGCACTCTAAATCAAACGAACCGAACCAAAATTACCTCACCTCAACAGCCAACTAAACTCACCAATTCCAAAACAAAAACAAAAAAACCAATATCAACCCAACTACATTCAACACCAAAACCAAAAATTTCACCCCACCCTAAGCAACCAAACACAACCCATCCAACTGAACCCACCCATTTAGAAACACCTAACCCGAACCCACCCATTCCTTCTACATCTCTCATCACCACCTTCGTCGACCCCCTTCCTCTTAACCACCATCATCAGCTTCTCTCCCTTCTCAACACCACAACCCAGAGGCTCTGCCACCACCGTCACTCTCCTCTCACACTCCACCATATCTGCCACCACCGTTCACCTCTCTCTTCCTCACACTTGTTCTTGTCACACTCCCTCGTTAGCCTCACGATCGGGGGAGGAAGCAGAGGAGACTCGTGACACACCGATGACGAAGTGAGAGAAGGACGACGATGACTTGGTGTTGGAGCTGACCTCGATTTCCATGCCCTAGAATTAAGAATTCGAGATTCATATTCTGTTGACATCAAAATTTTGGATCCAAATTAGATTGGGGTTCTGCTTGATGGGTTAATTTGGGTTTTAGGTTTTGGTTATTGGTTCTTGTCGTTGCTTGCTTTGGTTCATCATCTAGTTGTTCAAGTCTCACCATGGTCGACTTCAATTCGTTAGTTCACGATTTTGCTCAAATTCTATTTGGAGATCTGGGTTTCAGGTTTTTGGATTTTTTGCAATCAATTTTCTTTTCTGTTTGAAGGGTCGTTGAAGACAGCCATTTCTGCTTTGTGACGTTGGCGACAAAGAGGCGGGGATTACAGGCAAGGAGGAGATAGAAGAGGGAGGACGGGTTCTTGTGGTGGTTGTTCGTGTGGTTGTATTTTCTTTTGACGAGACTCACTTAGAGATGGTGATGTCGAAGAGCGAACCGAGTCGTCTTCGCTGGCAGCGAGGAGAAGATCATGCTTGCATTAGAAATCGATTCAAATTCAACATACATGATTTGGAAGTTTTGCATTTTGATTTTCTTGTATTTTGGAATTTAATTGAATGATGAATTTGTTGTGATGCAATTTTTTGAAGCAATTGCCGAGGCATTCAGGATACTGACTTGAATATTTTTATTGCTGGATGATGAATTTCTCTACTGGAATTTGAATGAATTTTGTTTTTTTGTGTTGAAAATGGTGCTGGTGGTGACTTATTTGTTTGGTGGTGACGGGCGTTGTTGGTGTGTTGAAAACGAGACTTGGTTTGTTTGGTGGTTTGGTGGTTTCTGGGTGTGGTGGTGGCTGTGGGTGAGAGAGAGAGAGAGTTTATGAGAGAGAGAGTGGTGAGAGAGAGACAGAAAAACAGAGAACGAGAGAGAGACAGTGGAGAGAGAATTGATGAGAGAGAGAAAAAGATAGAGTAATATAAGGGTAATTTCATCATAAAAATCAGGGTTTTTCTAGTCTGGTTGCCATATAAATAAATTTGACATGTCCGCTAAACTTAATTATGGGAGTTGAAGTCAGGGATCAGAGCTGCTATTTTCAAATTAGCAGGGACTGAGTTGAATAATACCTCCAATGTCGAGGACCGTCTTCCTAAGTTTTATGCAATATAAAAAGATTATTTCATCTGCACATTAAGCCAAAAGGCTTTCAGATAAAAGTTTCGCCTAGTTACCAATTGAATTCTCTTTTTGTTTGCCTGTAATCAATATTTTATATTTTCGCTTGTCTATTATTGCAGAACGTCCAGTTCATTTTCTGTCAACTCTATTGCATTATCAGTTTCAAACCTCTCTCTGACTTTTTTCTGCGAAGTTCTTCTTCAACTGCTAAGTTCTATATAACGTTACTCATGCATTTTGCATGCTCTCATGTCTAGCCTCTTTCATGGTCTTGCTACGCTTATTTAAATATTGTGGTTTTGCAGCATATTTCTAGGCCATTTGTGACAACCCATAAGATTAAAATACAGGGCGAGTTGAAATTTCGTGATGAGACAAGGAAACTTTGGCCTGTGATGGTCATACCCCGTCGCAACATTGTATTTTGAGTTTATCCTTGCCAGAAATAATGTTGGACGGGTAGTACAACTACATATTGTCCGAGGAAAACCTACCAAAACTTGACGAGTCAAGAAGAGTGGAGGATTTGAGAGCTGGTAAATGATCCAGCTTCAGAATTGGAGACCAAGACGATAGACTGTTTCTGTAGCAAGTGAAGACCGGGTCTTTTGGGGGGATGTTTTTCCTTTCAAGTAAATCTCAAGGGAATTTCATGGCAGTAGATATATGTATCTCATTTTTTGGTTTCTTCAACCAAGTCTTGTGGAGGGATCTCTGTTCTGAATGCAGTAATTGGGAGTTGTTGAACTCAGACTTGGCTTCCTGGTTCGCTTTGATTTTGCATTTCATCAGTATAAACTATCAGCTTCTTTGTTTATCAAAGAAATTTTTTTTTACAGACTCAGATATACACGACCAGTCAGATAGCCATTTCCTTTTCTTTGCTAGGAGTCACAGAATTTCATTTCGGAAGTTACAGAAAATGAGATGATTAGAGCAGAATTGATCAAGTCAATTAACTAAATAAACTTGATCAGTGACATACCATAGCAAAAAGAAACATAAAAGATCAATAAAATATATAGGAATAAACTGGATTTGAGCCATTGCCGGCCTATTTTAGCATGCTGCAGCACCACCAAGTTTGTCGGACACAAATGGTTTCTTCTGTTTTGTATGGTTTTGAATTTTGACCACAGTTCACTTAACTAGCCCAAGTAAAGAAGAGGCCATATGATGTAACATTTCAACAAGCATAAACCAACTTACCTGTCTTTTCTTGAACACATTCCATTTTTTGTTTTGCCTTTGCCACAAGTAGCAACAATTCAGTAGGTCTGACCGTGTCTTTTGTTCTGTCCTTATTGTTCATTCTTTTCATGTGCTTCTTTTTGGCCATTAGTGAATTGCAGGAAAATTAAGCATTTTAGTCAAATTTGATGAGTTTAAAAGACTTGCTATATGGTTAGCACCAAGAAGTTGTTGATCACATTCACTTGCAGCAACTACAGAGAAACGAAAATGGAAGTCCTGAAGGATTCTTGTGCCATTTGGGTTACTTCATATTTTGCCTTCCAGTTTTTACTTTCCTTTTTCTTCTTGGAGTCATAAAAGGTGTCCTCCCAGTTCAGTTCATATTGCTCTTTTTTTTTTTCCTTTTTAAGTAATTGCTAAGCCTTCGTCGTTTGATCTTGTCATTGAACTGCAGGTGCTATATTCAGTCCATTTGTGTTCCTGATTATTGCTTTTGGTGATACTGGTGTTGTCATTGGTTTATCGCCCCTTCATCTTTTTTGGAGTATATATTCCTTAATTAAGTAATTCTTCCTTTCGTATTTTAATTTATGGCAAAAATGAAAGAACTCTCTGAAGGTGATTTTTTTTTCTATTAACTTCGTTTATACTGAGATTGGAGCAATTGTTTTGTTTGTTCTTGCTCTTCGAAATTTGGAAACAGAACCAAGAAGTTTGGACCTTATATGAAATGCCTCTTGATTTTGCTCGTTCCAATACCAATAGCACTGTGGACTGTAGTTGGAGTTCTTGGTAGTGCAGTTATGGGGATAGGGTACGGTTTTGTTTGGCCTGTGATGGAAACATTCAAAGGTATCAGCAGGAAGGGTTCGGCTCATAAGAAGTTGATCAGATGCTTTGTGGTGACCTTTTTTTGTCTATTCAGAATACTCTTTCTTTATATTCATAGACGTGGTTGAGTTTGAGCATACAATGTTGAGGGAGTACATTGCCTGTTTCATCGTAGGATGGCACTTGGACCTGTGTTTTGGGAGCATGCACCATTGTCCGCGATTTTGCAGATTTTTCGTTCCATTCATACTTCTCGCTAATGAATGACCTGTTCGAGACAGATGGGAAGGAGCCTATCGAACTCAAGTAATACAAATGGTTTCATTTGCATTGTTTGTTAGATGGATGTCGAAATAATTGCTTCTTCTTTCTGGTTAACTTTAATTTCTACCTGCGTTGCATAAATGGATTCGAAAATCTTCAAATTGTATTGAACATGTTACATTACCTGAATCGTCCCTGGTATCCGTACAGGTAGTTCAGATCCCAGGTTGCATTTTGGCTGCAATTATAGGAATCTTTGCTGACGTTCCTATAATTACGCTCATAGTTATTTCAAAAGCACCGATTTTGCTATTCAAAGGATGGCATCGACTAACACAAGATCTTATTGGGAGCGCTGGCCCATTTCTAGAAACTGTTTGTGTTCCCTTTGCCGGGTTTTTGATTATTCTATGGCCAATGGTGGTCCTGCTGGCAACTTTGGGTGGCATTATGTCAAGTTTTGGTTTTGCAGTCTATGCCGCAGTTGTGGCTTATCAGGTAAAAAAACTAGATAATTTGTAGATACATCCTCCTGCTCATGCTTCGCTTTAGCAAATCTTATTTTCTTTAATTGATATGTGTTTGACGAATTTATATTTTTTCACGAATATGTTTCATGTCGAAACAGGAAAGTTCTACCAAGAGGGGACTGCTTTATGTGATTGCTTCGGTGTCTATATTCGATGAATATACCAATGATCTACTTTTCCTGCAAGAAGGTTCTTGTTTCCCCAGGCATGCAACCTCACTTATGACTTGTTTCCACAGGTAGTTCGTTTTCTACACAATCCTTGACAGAACTAAATTACAGCTTCTGCTTTTATTGGCATCCAGGCCCAAATACCGGAAGCAGGTTACCTCAGGTTCTTCTCTGCTTCCTGAAAATGGACTGCATCAACAACTTGAAACTGTTCATTTTTATCCTCTTATAGGCACTCAGACTGACAAAGCCAACCAACTGAAGGCTGCAACTGTAAGATTTAAACATTTAAGGCCCTCATTGTGAGGCATTTTTTGAAGAAATTTTGTTGTTGCTAACACACAAATGTAGTCGTACTCTCCTCCAAGTATGCTTGCTGACTGTCAGCGATCAATTTAAAAATTAGGCTAAGCTCTTTCTCTAATGTGTGAGGCGGATATGGGACAGTTTCTTTAGAGCTTTTAAAGATATTGGGAAAGAACTTACCAGAAATGGTGCCATTGAGCTTTCAGATCTGGATTCCTGGAAAAAATCAAAATCAAAGATCGTCAACACTGGAATTCCTGCCTATGCATTTCTTGAATGCTTCCTCTGTTCCATCGAGAGCGGCTCCAGTGGTTTTATTCTGCGTAAGCATTGTGTTACTGCTGCTGCAATATACGTTTAGCTTGATTGAACAAGTGATCATTTGTTCCAGTCCAAAATTTGATCAAGTTTACATGTTTCTGTGACTTTGGAATACCTAATCTTGTTGAGCAAAACTGAGGATTAAATGTCATCAAATATCTTATACAAACTTTTCCAGGTGATAAGGTTGAGATAACAAGTGTGAATAGACCAGAAGGACGAGTTTTCGATTGGCTTTATGAGCCAATGTGTATAATGAAAGAGCAAATCAGGGTTCTGAACTTAAATGAGGCAGAGGAGTTGTACTTTTATAAACACTGTCTCTATGGTGGTGATACTACAAGAATTCAATCATAGATCAATGGTGGAAACCTCCCACAGGAGGAGATAAGAAGAGCTCAGTTGGAGGGTTTAAGCAGAAGGTACTGCAATACTTTCATTGCTTTCCTCTTGAACATTGTTTTGAGTTTCGGTTCTACATGTCTCAATATATTCTCTAAGAACTCATAATGGTTCAGGTTTTGTTTATCATTGATTATATTGACATACAGAAATCTTGTTCCTATTCTTTGAGTCTTTGATCATGGAATTGACAAATGGATGTTGGAATCAGATTGCAAGGTTTCTGTTTGACACTTTCAAGGCTTCCAACATCAAGGCGTCGCTTCTTTGAAGTTGTGAAAGCCATTGAGCAGGAAGCAACCAATGGTGGCATTGATGATGGAGATGATGTAGAGGCAGCTAAGATAAGTCCTCTCCGCATTTCACATGAAGTAGACGATAAATGAGCCAATCTTCTTGTTCTCCATGGATAGATTTTATGTTGCTCTGACATAGTTTATCGTATCTTGGACAAATGGCTGCAAACTTCTGCATTCATAGGTTCAGTGCTGACCCTAATTGAGTTTATTCTTGTACAATTATCCCAAGCATGCAAAGATAATTAGTACTGAGGCAGCTTATGTATATGGGATCACATTTAGATTGTATTATTGATCTGTCGGTCAATGAATGTCTCTATACAGTTCATTTCATCTTCATTGTACACGTTTTGTACACTTGTATAAGCAGTTATACACATTGTATACACTTGTGTACAACTTTAAAAAAATAATTGAAAACATAGATGGCATGTTTGTATATGTTGCGCATACTTGTATACGATTTATACACCGATGCACTCTATGTAAATTTTATAATAAATCCAAAAAAATGATATTTAGTGAAAAAAATCATTAGTTTTTTCTATTTTGACAAAAATAAATACTAATTTTCAACTTCTCCACGTTGTATACATTCTGTCTACACTTTGTACACAATTATCATGCTCTGTTGACAATTCTTTTTGGGCAATTTTTCCTGATTTCTTGCGAAAAAATGAAAACTACCATTCTAATTTTTTTTATAAAAAAGATGGCCTTCTAAAAACTAGGAAAGCCGGAGGTGTTATTATTTTGAGCTGGGGAAATGAAGTGTAATTTATCCATGGGTTGTGTCTTGTGTGGGCAAACCCTGTTGAGTTTCAAGCCTGAGAGGTTTTTAGGTAGTCTAGCGGCTAGAAATCAGAGTTTTTGGCTTTAGGGTCGGGAAGGTGGTCTTGCCCTGCCCTAGTTCATTACTGGCACGCCATAAGTGGTCCAGTTCGTTGTTGCATGGTTTTGAAGTTGGTAAGCCATGTACTGAGGATGTGAATATGAGTGAGTGTCTAGACTCGACAAATTTGAAAGCAAGCCCACTTCAAGTTGTCCTTCGTCCACGTCTTGGTTCCAGGATTTATTCAGGGATGAACGAGCAGTGAAGGTATTTCATGGCTATCCAAATCCACTCTTTGTAATTTATGAAAAAGCTCTAATAAAGACCATTGTTTTACGCAATTTTACCACCATCGGTGGTAGATGAGATGGCACGGCGTATTCCGTCACGCGTAAAACTTAGATTCGAGTCTGATACAATGTATTTTCATCACGCGGGACCATATCCAAATTTAGGGGAGACATTCTTCGGACGCATACGTTGCTTCATATAAGAATGAACTTGGGTGTGCTTGATCACGTTCCTGCTAATTCTGCCTTATTGGTGTAGCTGCATTACTGGATTTAACTCACGCTAAGTTCAACAACTCTGACTTACATTAAATCTATGGGCTTGTTTGAAAGCACTTGTATTTAACATATTAATCACATTTAGCATCTAAAATAAAAAAGACGCTTATTTGACAGTAAGTAGTATGTTATAGTAATATCTTTTTCAAATTACACTATTTATTATTATTTAATATTACCAAATTCCATTTTTACTCTTACATTATTAATAAATAAAAGCACTTCTAAACTTTAAGAGGGTAAAATTGGAATTTTAATCAAACACAAATAAAAAAAAATATTTACATTATTTTAAATATTTACTATTCTAACCTACAAAACCTATTACATATTATATATTAAATATAAAAAATGTTGTCGTGCTAAACGAGTCCTATAAAAGAAAAACAAAAATAATTGATAGTAAATTAAAAATATATCAAATTAGTGTTCTTAAAATAAAATTGCAAATATTTTTAAATTTTAGGATGTATTTTTGTGAAAACAAAATTTGAACTCCCATATTAATTGAGGTTGTCACAAACCAATCAAAACAGTCCATTCAAAGAGCAATTGAAAATGATTTGGTGGATTGATCGAGTAAAAGTGTGCGGCTGTTACTAGAAGGAGGACTCTTAAAAAGAGTCCTCCATAAGGACTGTTTTTAAAGCCGTCAGATGGTGAGAAAAATAATCGTAGCCATCCAAATTTAATAAGACCAGAATAGAGGTGGAGTACAAGTTGGGAGCACTGAAAATTTCCTTGCCTTTGTCGAAGTTACCAAATACATTCCCTCTGTTCCTCTCGCTCCAGAATCTCCACTTCACTCCACTTTACCAATTGGAAAACCCTACATGTTCTCTTTGTCTCCCTCCGCACGACCTCATCCTCCGCCGTCGGTGTCTCTCTCGTGTGTAGTCGTCTCTCTCCAGCTTTACTTCTCGGTGTGCCGCTCTTCTTAGTCGACGCTAGCTTCTTTACGGAGGCTATTTGTTCGGACGATTTCTGTTGTTGGGCTCTCTCTATTTCGGCGAGGGTCTCTCTTCACACCGGGCCGACGCTATATCTCTGTCCAGTGGCTGCTTCTTGCGGGTATCTGTCGACCCGTTCTTTGTAGTAGATTTTCTCGCGAATTTGTGAGGTAAGATTTTGTTCATTTTGTTCCTAATAAGTGTCAAAAAATTTACTTTTTTTTTATGGTGGAGGACATTATTGTTTATGTATTTTGTAATTTTTGTGGCTGTGTTTTTTCTTTGTTAATTTTATGGGAAAGCTAGAAACTTTGTGCTCTGTGTAGGCTGGAACCAGAAATGTTACTTTTTTTTTCGTCTTTTGGTGGTTGGTTTTACATGTTAGTGGCTGAGAAATTTTGTGCTTTGTAACCGAAAATTTTGACATGTTTGTTAATTGTTTGTGGTTGGATTTGTTTGGTAACTTCATTGGTGGCGGCCGTTAATACAAAGAGGACTGATATTTATACTTCATGATGGTCGTATTGCAGTACTTAATCCTCTGTTTGAATGGATAGGATAACGTGCTTGAATGAATTTTTATTTTTCTAGTCTACTATTTTAGTAAGTCACATCTTTACGCTATTAATTGAAATGAAATAAGATTAGTTATTTCATTAATTGTGTGGATCATAAAACATTAGTGATAGAACAATTACGTGGGATATAATTAAAGAGTCACAGCCTAGATAAAGTTGCTTTTAATGTAGAATAAAAAATGAAGTAATATAATAGAGTTCTAATAAATAAAAAAATTGTAATTGAAATGTAATAGAGTTTTAATATATTTAAATTTCTTAGTATTTTTCTTTTTGATTTTTGAACATTCAGGATTTTTAATGTAATGAAACTTCGTCTTGCAGGTTTTAGGCATGGAGTCAAGGGACAAGCAAATGGCTGCCGACACTTCTGCTCCTAAGGGAGAAAAGTGGAAGAGGAGCACCAGAGAACCGGGGGGCAAGGTATTGTTGCAACAAAATTCTATTTCTAGGTGAATTGTACATTTTAATTTTTTGGTTAATGAGGTATTTTTTCTAAATGTTGTGTATGCAGGCGTACACTAATTCTAGATGTGGATTGCTCCCTTTTAGGAGATTTATTGACAGTTTATCGGAGGCAAAACGTGAGATTGTGAAAGAGTTGGGTATGGGCGGGCTTCTTCAGTTGAAGATTCAGCATCATAGAAATATGCAGATCGAGGAGCTGATGAGGCGCTTTGATCCGACAACAAGAAAGCTGGTTGTCCATGGTAGGGAGTTGCATATTACTGAGGAGGACGTGGGCAGGATATTGGGTTTGTCCTGTGGCAGCACGGGTGAAGGTGAACATTATGGTTTAATGAGAGAATTGAAAGAGAAGTATCAACTGAAGAAGGTGAAAAGAAGAGAAATAATAAATGGTATGTCAGAAATTCAGGACAAAGAGGAATGTGAAGTTAAGTTTATCATGCTTGCAATTCACTGTGTCCTTCGGCCCACGTCATCACTAAATTGTAGTCCAGCCATTTTAGACTTTTTGGATGACTTTGGAGGACTTGGAGAAGTGAATTAGTGCAAGTATGTATTGGACGGCCTTGTGGCAGGTGCGATAGACTTCCTCAATCAACTTAAAAATGCTGCTGATGCTAAGACAAACTCTCTTCGCCTAAAGGGATGCACTCTTCTTTTAGAGGTACGTATGAATTTATTTGTTTATGTTGTTGCTGAGAATAGGTGTTGCGTTAAAAATAAAGGGTGGACAGAAATGGAATGATATTTTTTTGATGCAGATCTATTATATG
>CAODLS014811504.1:0-14694 GCA_948243855.1 Flueggea neowawraea | reverse complement strand
AAGGCCTTCACAAATGGCAAATTTCTCCATACAAAATTTCAAAACTTCATAAAAAGAGTCTAACACCACTAACTTTGAAATAGTTTATGGAAATAAATTATTTAGTGAAAAAATACAGAAATATACTTCTTTTAGGTGCAATTGACTTTATATAAAATCAATATACACCAAACAATATTGTACAAAAATTGCATAATAAAAAGTAAAGAGAATGTGCGTCCTATTAATTTTATTTTAAAGTTTAATGCACAAAAATTGCTGGATAAATGCAAATGAAAAGGAAAAACGAGATTGACTCCCAATAGCTAGATAGCATTTCACACTCATGGTAATTTTTTTTTAAAAAAAAAAACAAAATAGATAGCATTTCACACATCCTCTCCAAAATAAGGGTCGCAACTCGGAATATGCTTGGGAATAAAAAATGTACATCACTGAATTCTTTTGGCATATTGCCATTACTGCCAAAGTTTTGTTCAACGCGATAAAAAAAAATTAAAAAAACCGTCAAACAATGATAAAAACAGATACAATAAAAAGCTAACGAAAAAACAATTCGCAAATTACAAGATTTCTGTAATAACAACCTTCTTCTCATATTCTACAATTTGCAGCTGCATGACGAAATAAGCACATTAAACAAGAGCAACTACTGCAATAAACAAATTGGTTATGTCAAATTGGTTTACTTACTGCAATAAACAAATTGATTGAAGTCAAGCGTAACCCTGCCTTGCTTATCTGTGTCGAATGAATTAAAAAGATTCCTGCAATAAACAACCGGGATCACGGGTCACTTAACACATTTTTCTGCTAACAACAATAAACTACAGCTTTGCTCTCGTGTCTTCAAGGCATCATCTAAACTCCCTCAATGATCAGCAAGTTTTATGACATTTGGATCAGCTTGGTTGCCGTGTGGGAAATAGTTATTAACACAAAATTTATAATCATTAGTTAGTGATTCCTGATTTATTATGATGAGTCTATGGAAGAATTTGTACTCACCGAGTAGATTGTAAAAATATACAGAGAGATATGAAGTTGTCCAGACGAAATCCTCCAGCCTTACTTTGGTCAAAGCTCTGAGCAATTAAAGGAATGTTTCAGTATTTACATCTAGATTAAAATAGACATGAATTGATTGAATATGTAAAAAAAAACCAATGTCGTGTTGTTTGTCAATATTTTAGATTGTGATGAGGCCACTTAACACACACTGTAGTAGTTCCAGTATTATGTGTAATGGTCTAACCTCACACACTGTGTAAAAGGCAGGAGAGTCCAATGAGAAACCAATTTTCATCAATCCCTGCACCCAAATTTCAATATTAAGAAACCTGGTAAGTTATTAAAGAAGAAAAGGGTATGCGGAAGATTAAATTGGGGTGGATATCTCCAACTCAGAGGCAAGGATTAATTTCATGAAGAGAAGCACAGAAATATAATGATAGAAATAGTACATAACGACATTGTTCCAGAAGAATATGTAGCATCAGCCAATCACACACACCGGTCTTAACTTCGTTTTTTCAGTTAAAAATAAAGAGTGCAAAGTGTGGTTTCAATACTACCTTGTGTACATCATCCAGAGGGAGATATCCACGACCCCTGTAACAAGAAAAGATTAAGACAATTTCAGATATTTCTCATGCAAGCAAATAATTGAGCTCAACCATTTTCAACTTTAAGGATAAAAGAGAAGATTTTTGAATGTTTCATGCAGTAATATTGCAGAAATGGTTAGAAGATAAACGGAATGAAGAATATCTAGCAAAACAGTTTGAAGAAAACTCATCAAGCAATATATGAACATCCAAAATCCAATTATACTCGAAACTCATAAAATTTCTCAATCATTAGACTTTTCTGTGAAGTAAATTCCTAGCAGTCGATAAAACATGTAATCACACGTGTATAAAATCAGATCCTATTAACCTAAGTAACTACAGAACGGGAACCAGATAAGTATCTATACGAGCAAGCTCGACCAAGTAGGGTCCCTCTTGTTGGATCATCATATATCTTTTATTCAATGGAAGCTGTGGCAGACAACTGAAAACTGGACTATTACTCACAAAGCCATTGATTAACAAGAATCTGAATGGCATATCTCAAGAGAATTTTTTTTTCCTTCTTTTTCACATCACGAGATAAATCATTTGCCTACTAGTAGACAGTTAAATATATCTTACAGTGACAAGATTCCAATGCAAAGGCAACAAAATTACCTCTCTAAATCCGAAAAGGAGTATTGAACCTACAAAATGAAATTAGAATACATAAGCAGAATTCCCAAAAAGAAAAGGTACAATCAAAAGTCCTCAAACTGTGTCTTTATTCACTCGAGTCATTCCTATATTATGCATCAAAGTGAACTAAAGTCTAACCTTGCACAAAAATTATACTCAATGCAGGAAAAAAAATCACCATTACAAGCAGAAAAATCTAATGTTTCGTTGCTTATGCCTCAGGAAGCATCAATATGTTCTGGATTTCAATCCAAATATCACAAAATCTTTTCATTTTAGCGAAAAAACACAAAATTAAAAGATGAAAAGGACCCTTTTTTTGATTACCTTCATAAGGAACTTGCTAAGTGCAACAAATTCTGCAAAGGGGGAAAAAGTAAAATCAGGAAAAAAATGATCCACAAAAACGAAAGAATAAATTTTTATTTACCTTGAAAGCTCATAGTTCCGTTACGATCAAAATCATACATTCTGCAATAATAATAATAATAAGTAATTCAGCCTCTTCATCAACATAATGATTTGCTAGTGACAGTGACTGAGAATTGAGAAAAAAATGTGAAGATAGGAAATCGGACGGACCTGATCATTTGTTGGACCACAGAGAGTGGTATATCAAGATTACCGGCGGCCAGAGCTGCCTGATCATCATCATCAACACCATCAAATCAAACGACAATTCTCTTATTCATCAATTGATTGCTTCAAAATTAAGTGATAGCAGAGAGAATAGAAGATAGAAGAAGATGACCTTGAGTTGAGGCGCCGTTATGCTACCGGTTTTCTCGGAGTCGACATGGTCGAACCACTGCCTCAGAACCGCCGTGTTCTCCATTTCTTTCTCCGTTGGTGCTGCTTGTCGGGAGGAGGGAGCAGTTTAATCGACGGCGGATCGTTGTTATGTAAGGGAGCTGTTAAAGCGACGACGTTTTGTCGTTGGGCGGTTCGGGCAGGAAAACGAATTTTCGATCTCGTTTCTCGTTGGTCGATATATATATCACCCCTGAAGTAATTCATTTTTGCTATTCCACCACTGTTCTTTTTTGTTTGTCGAATTTGGTCCCTGGACCATTTTCTTGACTCTCTTTCGTCCTAGAAAGTTTTTTTAAAACAATATTTCAACATTTTATGTATAATTGTATTTTAAATAAATGTAAAATGTAATATGAAAAAATGAAGAGATAATAAATTGTATAATTATTTACTGACAAAAGAATATTGAAAATGTGATATTCATCAATAAATTCATAGTATTTTCAGCACTGAAAGTTAATATTTCCATTTCAATTCAAAATTTAAGTTCAGAATAATTGTTCCTATGCTTCTATATTAATTATGGATTTTGTGAACAATATTGTTGCGATACTTATACTAATTTTAGCTTAATTTAAAATAGACAAAATAACTCTGAACTTTTTTTTACCAAAAAATAACTCTGAACTTATAATGGATGATTACAACACTTTTTATTTGTAAAAGAAAAGGATAGCACTTTTTTCTTCAAACATGTACAAATAATATTCTATATACTAATTCATACATGAATATTAAATTTAATGCTCAACCGTTTTCGCTTCATTTTCTTTGAAAAAGCTCAATATAGCGCATTAAGATGCAGAAAACACCCCATAGAAAACGAGTTGTGTGACAGTCAGGAGGAGGAATCATCCCAAGTTACAGTAACAAACCGAGGAACAAGAGGATATTCACAAGTCACAACAACACAAAACACTCGAAAACAGAGTCTGAGGCAATCAATATCTTCAAAGAAAATGTTGTTGCGAAGTTTCTTTGACACCCAAAAAGACTTCTCAGAATGTTCTTTTGATAAGTGACTTCTCAGAATGTTGTTAACTTCTGTTAGCAGTTTCAAACAACTATAAGAGGAACCGGGCTGGTTCAGCTTTTGCTGCATAACCAAACTGGGATGTGTTGTACTTTCTATGCACTCCATTCAGTTTCCCTGCTCCTGCTTTCTGATGGAACTTAACCATCAATCTTGAGCATTTTCTGTCAAACACATAAACATTCATTCAATTCATCTATAGTCTGGCTTGTGCGGTAACAAAGAAAAAAAGGCTCACAGGGAATTGTGCCAGGCATAAATGTATTAATAACTTGTAATGTAGGAGCCGATGGCTTGTAGCTCATTGGTACTAGAGTCATATCGGCCATAAATTTCTTATATTAAAGGCTTACTTACAAAAGTTGATCTTCTGAGTATTTGGTGTAAAACTCGCATGTCTTAGACCACTGCTTAAATTGGTAAAGACTACATTGAGCTGTGTAAATTGCTGCAGCAGCTAGCAATGATGGAGGGTACTTAAGCATCTCGTACTCCACTAAGCATAGTTCAATAACAAAGGATGAAAGAAGCTCATGCTGGTTCAATTCATGTATTAGAAAAAAAGAGTCTGTCATGTCAGTGTGTATCAACAAAATTAAACGAGTTCGAAGATTTGATTAGTTACACAATTGCTCACCTTTCTGTCAAATCCAGCAGCTTTCAGATATCTCCTCATGAAGACATATGGAGTTGGCACAGACATGTTGTATTGTAATTTGTTCACCATCAATGTCTCCTATATGTAGATACATTAAGAATAGATAACATCAAGGGCAAGAATATACCAACAAGCTTGTAGCATTGTTACTGAAGTAGTGGTTTCTCGCACTAAGTGGTCGTGAATTCAGTTCTTGACTTCTATTCTAATAGACACTCATTTCTAATTTTTTTTTTGACGTCTCAAATTATAGGCACTTTTCTTCCTTTACTTCACTAGTTAAAATACAAAGTTGCAAGACTATCGTAATCAAAGAGTCGCAATTAATGCTCTAACAAATTTGATTAATACAAATCAAAGGTATATTTGGAAGTATTTAACTAACAAAATCAATATTCTCGTGTAAAAACAAATGTGTCTATTAAAAAGAGATGGATATAATAATAAGTAATGTAAATGAAGAAAACTCACCATATTTAGGACTTCTTCTCTTGTGTAAGCCTTATCTGTTATGTGGACAAAATCATCCACAATGGGGACAGAAACTTCCTCATACTTGCATGCCAAAAGCATGGCAGTCACACCGACTAATTGAAGTTTCTTTCTGATGACTTTATGGCGCTCCAAGAATCGGTCTATAAGGTTGACAGTAAGGAACAATGTCTCATCCATCAGCTCAAATTTGTAGTGAACCTGTCGATACCATCCAATCTATTTGTTAGCAAAAACTTGTATCTCATTGAAACAATGTGAAAAATGGAAAAATATGCACAGCTTTTACCTCAATAAGCCAGTCAATCAGGATTGCCCTCATTTTCTCATTGATGTCAAACTGATGGTTCATGTAGTCTGGAGAGATGCAGCTAGAACTCTGCATGAGTGATCATGTTTTAGTAAACATAACTTGAATCTAAGTTCCACCCTTTATTGCTAGACACAACTCTAATACCACTAGTCTGTAAGTCTATTGATTTACTCTAGTGAAGTTGATTACTTATAAACCACCATATCGAACTACCCAAAACAACCAACAAGTTAAATTGAAAAAGTATTTGTATACCTGGAATATACATGGAGAGAACAAAAAAACAAAACAAAATTTTAACAATAACTAAGTTGGTTTACCTCAAGTTTCCTGTAAGAAGCATAGATATCGTCAACATACTCAACAACTGCCAATGGGTCTTTCAAATTGCCACCATCAATGTCAATAATCGGTTCCTCCGATTCTTCCATATCAACCTCCTACATAAATCCAATCGTGTCACAAATTGACTAATGCAAAATTTGTTCTTGAAAACTTTTACTTTCACTAAAATTGATGTTTACCAGTAAATCAGCACATACCATACTGTCTATTTCGTCTAACATTGCCTCTGTGTGCGTCACAAACATTGGAACTGCACCACCATCATTCTCATCCTCGTACTTCTTTTCCAGGCTACCCGATTTTGACCCGGTTGATTTCTTATTAATCTCCTAAAGTAATCATAAATCAATTCCAACGAAACCAACTCAGATTCTATTTTTTACGTCATTATAACATCAATTCAATCAAAAAGTCAATGTAGAGAGTACTTGAAGACAAGGTTGCTGCTTGCTGCTATCTTTTTGCAACACCAAAGTCCTAGACAAATCCCACAACAAAACATTACATACCAACTATAATACTAAAAAAACTCTTGTAATATGCCTAAACTACAAACAAAAAAGTTTTCTTTTTTTTTTATGTACGCTAATTAGGGAAGCTTTTACGGAATTACCCGGAAACATCTTTCTTAGTGACCATACTCCGATAATTGATAGCCCCCATAACGTTATGGTTGATATCACTCAGAGCCGTGCGTTGAATCTGAGACATGTTCTTCACTCCCCACATTCTTGGTTGTTCTTCAATGTCAACAAGAATCAAAACATGTCAACATAAAAAAAAATTAGAAGAATCTAAATTTTTCAGTTTTAATTACCTTGAAAATTCGAGGCTACGGAGAAGCTTAGGTTGTTCTCACTTGATCCACCCATTGTTGTTGCTGTCATCAAGGCCAAACCCACCAAGAAACTGAGACCAAAAAATTAACAAGAAAATTTTCAGGCCTTCAAGAATCAGGAACCATTGATGATGTGAATCTAAAAAAGATAGCTGCTTTACCTTGAAATTCAATCTCCAAGCAAGAAAGAGAAAGAACCCATTAATCTCTCTCTCACCCACTCAAAATATTGATCTTGACTTTGGTAATAATGGAGTAGCAAGCAAATATAATATTTGTAGATAGAGAAACAAACAAGAAAAAAAGGGTGAGATTGAGCAATTAGGAAGGATGCAATTTGGTTTGGCTTCCCTTTTGGGGTTTTGAATATAACGGCTAGTGAATAGCGACCGTTGGATTGAAATAAACATCGACAGGTCACCGCTGTCGAGTTTAACGGTAAAAGAATAATAAATAAATGAAAAGGGCAGTGGGTGGGTGCCGTGGTGCGTCTTGGGCCTTTCAGCATCTTTGTCACTTTGTGGGCTCATAGAGGAGCTTATGAGAATAAAGGGACTTATGTAGATTATTTTCTTTTTAAAAGGACTGATTTTCTTTTTTCTTGTTTATATCATTTCATTTCACCGTATTTGAAAGAAAATAAAACAATAGGAAGAATTTTTAAGTATTTGAAAAATATTTCATAGTTATTTTTTCTCTTAAAATATTACAAAAATACTAATTAAAATTATAAAATATTAGTGCAAAGATTAACGTGTTGATTTTGGAATAGATTTTGCTGATTAATAAATTAGAATTCATTTGATTACTTATAATTTTAATAAAAATTATAAAAAATATACACTCTAACTAAAACAATTATATTTTAGAATTATAAATGGTTGGGAACTTACATCAAACATGTGTCAATTAATTAATTAATTAGACAAATACTCGAATCTCTAAAGTGATGATTCATTTATTTCTAAAAAAATAGTTAGATAAAAAAAATACAAAATAGGCCATGTTAAGTGCCAAGAAATGCTATTCTTGTTTGTAAAACATTTATGTTATATATTTGCTTTCAAGTACATTATATTCTTAAAAAAATGTGTTAATATCTTTATTTATAGAATTTATTTATGTAATCTAACTTCTTTATTAAGTATAAATATATGTTGCATTTTACTATTTAAGCAAATTTAAAATTTTAAAAGTGTCACTATCTTTACTTTTTCATTATACGATCTATCAAATTTACTGATTTATAATCAATCTTTCAATTTACCACAAATAGAAAAAACCACATTATACAAGGGATGGCTCAAAACCGAATCCCTTTAAATCTTTGTCCATCACCTAGTAGAAGAGTTGCAGAGACACTCATACAAAGAAGAAAAACCTCAAGTTCGAAATGGGTAATGGAGTACGGTGAAGTTTGTACCAACTGATTTAATCTTTTAATGATAAAAACCAATAGCTCCAATTCCACCAAATTTTCGCGTATAATGGCTTGATAATTTATTAGTATTTGGGAAGGGTATAGATATGCTACTCAACCTTATAGGGCGATAATGACATAAAACGTATGCATGCACCAAACAATATACATTGTTTGTAGCAGTGTAGAAGTAGATCCCGTGAATTAAGTTAGCAGGCAAATTGAGCTGTCTCCAACTTATCTTTCTCTAGACACCACATTTGTGCCCCATAACAAAAGAAGACTTCGACAGTGCATGCTCATTGTTTCTTCCAGTCCTTCCGTGATGAGAGGTTACTCCATGGTGGACCGCTAGTCAACCTCTAGTCAAGGCCGTCTGTGCCGACTTCTCAACGTTTTTTTTATTTGATTTTCAACATATTGATTTGTTATATTATTACTCATGCATTAACCCTTAAGGTGTTGGTCGAAGGAGCATGACAGGGTTTCAATCGGACAGGTCGAGGTTCAAGACCCCCACTCGTCTTTTTGGGACTCTGTAAGTGCTCTTTAAGCTCGATCGTTTCTCTGCCTTATACTAGGGCACCATCCCCTTACCTTAAAATTTTCTTCACAAAAGAAACATGTAATTACTCATGCATTGAAATTCTCAAAAGAATGTGTCAATTCTTTTAATTCTGTATGATACAATTTTACAATTAATAATTTACATCTATTATTTATACTCAATCTACTAAAATCGATTACCACCTTTTTTTAATTAACAAACGTGTAATATTGTGAAGCACTGTCGATGGTTTCCCTAAAAGAATCCAGGAAATATTGCAACTAAATCATGTACAAGGGAATGGGGGATGCTGGCTTAGGTACGTATTGTACCCCAAAAAACCCACTCTCAAGCTAGGGTGAGGTCTGGGGCCGGGAAACCAATGCTTATAACTCATGTCGTCAGAATCTTGAGCACCAACCAACCTTACACACTCATTACTTATAAAAAAAAAGAAAAAAACTCACGTTGGTAAAAAAAGTGTTCTATTTTTTTTTTGTTAAAAAATGTATTCTAATTAAGTAGTAGGGGAAATGAACATTCTTTAGGTTTAACATAATCTTTAATTTGGTCTCTATCTTTTCAATTATCTTATTAGATTCTTAATAATTAAGAGTGTAAATGAGTCAAAATGTTTGGAAATAACTTAATGTTCTATTTCACAAGAGTTTGTAAGCGAACTCAATAATAAACTCATGAACAAGTTAGATAATAGACTTGTCAATAGTACACACATAAAAATACATGCTTTAAATGACAGTATGTATGTGTTTGAGTCTATATATATGTTGGTAGTAAGGTAGGCGTTCGGAGTTTAATAAGATTAAATAGGAGATTTATGAAAAGACAAGAATGCTAATAAGAAAACATATATGAATTCAAGAGTATCCGAAAAAAAATATATAAATTCAAGAATCTCTTACTAACCATTAGTAGTGACTCCAGAAAGAGACAACAATTGTACCCGAGGTTAAAACTTAGAAGAGAGTTAAGAACAAATACTATAGAGAGGATAATAGACCTTTTCTCACCATAGGAACAAGACTCACATTCATATTATAATCAAGTCGAAACATTGTAAACTATATATAACCAACAAACTATTTAATAGTTAGTAAATTGACTCTAAGAGGATTATATGTTAAAATATTAGGGTTCAAATCTCAGAAAATATATTTATTAAAAGAAGAAAAACTGTTGATACTCTAATTCTGAGATAGATGACTACTCTTTGTAAAAAAAAAGACACTATATATATGGTTTCGGTTGGAGTTTTGGCCAGTTTCGGCCGGGTCAATACGGTGGCTTACTGTGGTCACGCGAAAAAAGAATGAAAATGTGCAGAAACAAAATAAGCTGTTTTTGCGAACCAGATTCAGGGATTTGGCATATACTTTTTTGACAAAAATACTTGCAAAAAAGTCCTTTTTCCTCAAATCTCAATTTCAACGCCACTCATGCGTGGCTCCATTTTCCTATTTATTGTCCAGAACGCCGAAAGTGATCAACAACGTAAAGAATGCAGAGTAGGACCCAACACAACATGCCAAAATCCAAAACTTGGCCTCCTTTATATGGCCGATCAAAATTTTGTGCTTTTTATTTACTATATTGAAGAATAATTTCTTAATTTTCTTCAATTCTTTAATTGCAAATAACTCTATTCATTAAATAAACTTAAGTGAATTACCCTCAAGTTACGTAACTGGGTTAGGAACATGGTCAAAATAAACCGAGTTAGGAACCAATACTTTAAAGCCAAAATTAAGCAGCAAAACCAATATAATTATAAATACATTATTATACCTAAAAAAATTGAGTAGATAAGACTATTGCCGATGATGAAACTCTCTGTAATAAGTTTTAAAATATTTCCTTATATGAGACTTAAAACTATTTCAAATAGTTGGGTGTGTGTTATTAAACTTACGGTATTTAATTCATATACAAAAGTTTAAGTTTGAAAATTCTAATTAAGAAAGGAGATCTCGTATGGTTCTAACATAATTTTTGGTGGACATATGTTTTTGTTATAAAAATGACTAAATTTTATTACTTAATATATAATATTTTTGATAATAAAACGGTATAAATTGTTTATAAAATCCCCTCTAACATTTGTTTTAGTCTCTAGTGTTTTTTTTTTAAATGAAAGAACACATTTTGTGAGTCTTGGGATGCAACATTTCTGCGTAGAAACAATCAAAATGATTGCCCGTGAAGACGCGTCTACGTTGTCAATCAAAATACCGCGTCCAACTTAACTGATTTCCAAATTACTCATTTCTTTTGTCTTTTCTCTTTATTTTAAAACCGCCAAGTTTAGTTTATCCGCACCCCACATCCCACACTAATTGCACGTCAAAGAAACAACAAAAATTGTATTCTATTCCATAGTAGTGCCAAATCATAAGAGTAGTTGTAGTGTTGAGTATTTCTGAGAATTGAAAATTTTAGCAAAATCGCTAATTCGAGTTTTAGAGTGAAAAAAATTAGTATAGTTCATTAGGTCATCAAGTAAACGAGAATTAATTAAGTAAAATACAAACCGTAATAGACTTAAGAAGTCATTTTTAACCTCTTGGTAAACGAGAATAAATTGGTAATAAATTTGTCTCAAACACTAAAGGATAAAACATTCGATTCTTAGGTAGAACAAATAAAATAACTACGAAAAATGCAAACAAATCCGTTGATAATATACCAAGGTTCAATTGATTAAAAAAAATACTAAAGTTCATTTTGGCCTAGGCAGTTTAGAACCATAATTCTATGTAATTGTAAACGACTCTGGATATATATTTTTTGTCACAAGTCTATTAATATTTTGGACTAATTTAATTTTATAGCTATGTGGTGTTAAAAAATGAAACTACAACAGCTAAAATAAAATTCATCACATGGAATTATGACGTATATTAATAGGACAAGATGAAATGTATAGATAAGAAATATAAAATTATGACGTATATTAATATATTATTCATTTAGAAGGTGTATTTTCAACAAGAGTATTAAGAAATAAGTCATTGCATTGTCTTTTTCAGAAGAGACGCGTTATCGTTTTGTCATTAACTAAAGTAGTTGCCTCTATCTTTATTTTCTAGACACATCCATGCACATATTCTTTTGATTAGTAGATTAGATATATACAGAAATATAGAGCAACTTAAATGGTAATTATCTCTTCTGGGTTGAGATATTTCACATTTTTCAAGGTTGAATTGATTTCTAATTCTTCATTTTTAATTAAAGATTTCATATTCGAGTATAAAGTATAAAAATTAAAATTTTCTTTAAAGATTTTAGCTATTAAAAAAACTTAAAAATTCGATACAAAAAATATTGTTGCCTGCAAAATATCTTACTTGAATAAGTTAAATATCAAAAAAATATTTAAATATCGATATTTAATGGCAGAAACCAACCTTTAAATTAGATACAAGATCAGTCCACTTTAAATAAAAAAAATATGTACAAAAAAATTTACATTACCTTTTTTCTTTGACTTTTTACAGTAAATGTTTGATTTCACAGCTGCATTCTGCTAATTTTAAATTGTATTTCATCTAATTTTAGTTTGGTTAGACCTATAAAAAAAAGGGTCCAATTTAAGAGTGCCTTTAATATTGTTTTAATTAATTCAAGAGAGTTTTCCAAGTGTTGATTATCAGCAATAAAATTATATATCATTCATATTATGTTCCCTTTTATAAGGCCATATTTGTTGGTGACTTAACAGTCATCATTAGTTACTAGATTGATACATCTTCGAGAGCTTTGAGACTCGTTTGGACTTTTGTCACATTGGAGCTTCTTGACAATGGAGAGGTGGAAGGTGATGGAAAGAGATGAGAAAGACAACAAAGCTGCCGTTTCAAGCTCATCAAACGGTGGAGATGATAGTGCTGATGTGGTTAAAGAAATGATGGGAGTGATAGAGACCGTTGGATCATATGTGGGTTACAGAAGAACACAGAGAAAGGAGTGCTTGAATTTGGTGAGAAGATTGAAGCTTTCGTTGCCACTTTTGGAGGAGTTAAGTGAGAATGAGAAATGGGTTTCTTCCAGTGAGTCTTTGAATTGTTTGGTTAATTTGAAGAAGGCACTTTTTGGTGCCAAGAAGTTGCTGAAGAAATGTAGCTGTGGAAGCAAGATTTATCTGGTTAGTTTCCTTTTTTAGCAAATTTTGATGTGATTTTTGTCTATTTTTGGTTAAATTTGTTTGATGTTTATGAACTGTTTCATGAATATCAGGCATTGGAGAGTGAAGGAGTGATGTGCAGGTTTCATTCTGTATATGACAAACTAAATCAGGCTTTGGATAATTTTCCTTATGACGAGTTTGGCATTTCGGTTGAAATTAGAGAGCAAGTAAGTCCTTTACTTGGCGCTGGACAAGAGACTCCAATACCACTATAATTTACTTGATGTTCTTTGTTTAGGTCATCTTTATGGAGAAAGATCTTCACTTTTCCCTCTTTTAAGTCTCTATCATATGCATGCAATAATTGATGAATGAAGTATCCAAACTATTGGCCCTCGCATTCATTGATTGCAATTTTTATTCAGTTAAAGAAAGAATCTTTGCAGAACTCCAGTACCATTTGGTTGTATATAGTTGATAACATCATTTGTAGCACACAACTATGCTCTTGTTGTCAATGGAACATGCAATTTTGGGCAGATCTTACAGTAATTGCCTAGTTTTTGTTTGATTTAGTATCAGCTCAGATTGGCCTACCATGTTGATTTTATAAAGATGTTAGATCTAAGACAGGTTTTGGTCTGTTTTACAATAAAAGATTTGTGTCTCTTTATCAGATAGTGGTCTTTAATTTCTTGGTGAGATTATGTAACAGAGATTTTGGATTTTATATCTAATGATGTTGTTTCGTTTTGGTTATTGATAGGCCATTGATAGAGTGGTCCTCATATTCTTGGTTGGGTAAATGATATATGTTTACCCATTACTCAGAGCCATTGCTTTTGTAAGAATTTCACTTTTTCATGCTTTTTTTTAATCATTCATGTGATTCAGGTTGATCTAATGCGCTTGCAACTTAGAAGAGCAAAGATGAGATCTGACACGCAGGATATAGAATTGGCAATGGATATTATGGTTTTATTCTCCAAAGAAGAAGACAGGAATGCAGATAATGCTATACTGGAAAGATTGGCGAACAAATTAGAGCTGCACACTATTGCTGACCTGAAAGCAGAAGGCCTTGCTGTTAAAAAACTGGTTAAAGAGAGGGGGAAGCAGAATCCTGAAAGTATTCGACAAATAAAGGATCTTTTAGAGAAATTAAAGCAAATTGCAGGAATCGATGAAAACATTGCATTTGGTGGTCCAATTTTTTCAAAAAGTCTTCAAAGGAATCGATCTTTGCTGGTTCCTCATGAATTCCTCTGTCCAATTTCTCTGGAGATAATGGTTGATCCTGTCATTGTTGCAACTGGACAGGTAATTTTGCATTTGAAAACTGCAGATTGTCTAGTCACATTCACACCAATTATGTTAGGAGCTCAATTTTTACGTGACCTGTTAACCATTGTTGATGAAAGACAATTCAATATCATTTGAAGCGTTTAATTTTGCATGAGACTGCACATAGTACAACAACTAGTTTTGAACTTAACATTGTCAAGCATTTGCCTTTCCCATTAAACCTTTCAAAATCATACTTAAACTGATATAGTTCTAGATATCACCTTGTTTATTGTATCCATGAGGTGTAATCACCATTACTGTCGATGCAAATATTTGAAAGTTTTCAGCATAATTTCACGGGCATATACATCTTTTGCGGTTCCTTGTTCAGATGTTGTAGCTACAGATTTTACTTTCATGTTGTGCATGCTATGGGAACTGATATAAAGTTTTATTGTCTTCTAAAAGACCTATGAGAGACGGAGCATACAGAAATGGCTGAATTCTGGTCACTACACCTGTCCGAAGACTGGACAAACTTTGGATCAC
>CAODLS014810061.1:0-17338 GCA_948243855.1 Flueggea neowawraea | reverse complement strand
TATTTTAAAATTAATTCAGTAGGTTTGCATAGAGTTTTTCTGTTTTAAAAAGAAAAAGAAAAAGAGGTCTCATTTCCCAAATTGAATCTCACACTTCTTCTTCTCCATTGAGAGTAGGGATGACAATTTATACCCTACCCGACGGGTACTGACCCTACTCGTACCTAGTCAACGAGGGTATTACACGTTTTGACTGGGTTTGGGTACGGACACGGGTAATACCCTCATTTTACTGTACGGGTATGGGTAGTGTATGGATATAGGAATATCATACTCATACCTATACCAGTTGAGTAATATTCGTACCCGTGATCGTTAAGCATACCCGCTATATATATATAATACATATGTATACATATAGATATGCATATATATGTATGTATATATATATATGTATATATACACACATGTATTATATATACACACACACATATGTATTATATATATGTATATGTAAAGAGAGAGAGGGGGAGAGGGAGAGAGAGAGAGAGACAGAGAGTCTTTTGAAGGTAAATGAATTCTTATATTTGAATTAATTGATTTGTAACTAGAATGAGACTATAAATGTATTTTATTAGATATTGTAGTTTTTGATGTAGTTAGAAGGATACGCTACTATTAGGAAATTATTATAGTTTTATATTCAAAGAACTTATTATAACTAAAATATTTTGAGAAAAAATTTTGTGCGTAAAACTCATTCATATAGTATTGATATAAAAAATTAAAAATTGATTACAAAAATACCGTTTTAGTTATATACATGATATGATACAATTAACAATTGTTTCAAGCATTATATTTATATACACTTATTTTGATGATCTAGAAGATGACCTAGAGATTTTAGGTATTATATTTTATATTATTTATTGATATTAATAATTATTTCAAGTATTTTTTTGATTTATTTTTAATGTGTGTATTGTTTTATTACAAAGTCAACTACAACAAATGATTGATTGGCCATCAAATCAAGCATGCGAGTTTAAGAACAATATTTTTTTTCTAATTTTATTTTGGTCTAACATATGTTGGTATATTACTATCACAAATATAACTAGTACATATTTTGCTATAATATTTTCGTCACAGTAAAAGACTGGAACTAAGAGTTGTAATTTAGAGGTTGCAATGAGAATGTTGGAACACTCCTCATCTTTATCCTTGTATAAAATTTTAGACTATAATTTTTGTATAAATTCTCCATCAAATGACAACTTATCACTTTTCTATTTTATTAATTACATTCGGTTGCAAATTATAGTTTTTATATTATTTTGTGTAAATATAATATTTCATATTATCTTGTGTATTTTTTTAATATATTGTTTTAAACTGATGATATATTATTTTCTAAGTTAACTAATTAAATTTAAACTACGGGTAAATGGGTACCCTACGAGTAGGGTACGAGTAATAATTTTTGTCTATGGGTACATAATATGAACTACGAGTACGGGTAAGGATATTAATATACATTACTCATACCCTACTTGTTGCCATCCCTACCAACTACAAACACCAAAATACAGTAAGTTTATCCCAAAATATAGTAGTTACAACAAAAATCACTCCAACCATCTACTATATTTTTAACACCAAATAGAATATTCTAAGTATATTCCTCTCCACTCTTCTTTTTTTATTATTATTTAACAACTTACACCTATATTTAATTATTCTATTTATTCTTTAACCAAAAAAATATTTTAATATTTTTAATAACATATAAATATTAAACAAAAATATTTTTGTAATACAATAATTTTGGTGGAGATGGAACTAATTTTTTTGATTATTAAATTTTAATTTGATAAATTAAGTTGTGTTTTTGTATTAGTTGTTTTATATTTTAATTGTAAGTTCAATTTTATTATGGTAGAATATTTTTTTAATGTTAAATTACATTGATATGAATGTGTTTATGTTTTAAATTGGGTGATGTGCACAAATAGGAAAGAAAACAAAAATTATTTCACAAATACAACAACATTTGAAAATGATGTGCAAAAATAAGCAAGAAAACAAAAATTATTTCACAAATACAACAACATTTGAAAAATATACCAACAGTTAACACGCGGTCAAATAGTTGACCGTGCTTTAACCAAACATTTAAGCCAATGAGAAAGAGTACAACCTGAGTACAGAGTACAACGGGAGTACATGTAGAATACAAAGTAGTGTTATGAAGGCTCTGTTGACCATCAAAGAATGAGTACATGTGGAGTACAACCCGAGTACAAATAGTGTTAATGAAGGCTCTTTTGACTAGTATAACCGAGTACAAGTGGAGAACAACACGAGTACAATTAGTAGACCAACAAAAATGAAACTCTTTTGACTAGTATAATAAAGTACATGTGGAGTACAACTAGTGTAACAACAAAAATAAAACTCTTTTGACTAATATAACTGAGTACATGTAGAGTACAACTAGAGTAACAACAAAAATGAAACTCTTTTGACTAGTATAATTGAGTACATGAACATGAGTACAACTAGAGTAACAACAAAAATAAAACTCTTTTGATTAGTATAACTAAGTACATGTGGATTACAACATGAGTACAAACACAATGAGAACAAACCGATTTATTTTTTAATTTTTTGTTTATTATTTGGATGAGGAAGACGAGAAAAGGACGAGTACATATCTAATAAAATGAGTCTAAGTTATTTAAGACGAGAAAAGGACGAGTACATATCGAGTACAAATCTAATAAAATGAGACCAAATGAGTCTAAGTTATTTAAGACTTATTAATTGCATCAACAAATGTCTACAAAAAAAGAGTACAACAAGAATACAAATTGAGTACAATCTATCCAAATCAAGCCTCTGTATGAGAATCATTGAACAAGCAGGGCTCAACAAAAATTTCGACTTCAATCCTCCAACCATCAACAACTTGTTTCCATTTCCTCTGACCAAATGCAGTCGTTTGATTATGTCGAATATATCTGCTCAATTGTGTCTCTCCAAACACACCCAATGGTGGACTCTCACTTATCTGACCAAATAAGTGCAGAGTTGCCAAAATACAACAACAGATAAATAAGAATATATACATGGTAAAATTGATGAAACCAATTTAATCTGAGAAAAACCAGAAAAGACTAATCATTTTGCTACAATTATATTCTTGCAGCTGAAATTAGGAATTTCAACTTAAATTAGGAATTTCAATGTTTTTACTAAGAAATAATTCTCATATGTTAAAAACCAAACAATATCGAGAGGGTGGTATTATCCTGTTCCATTTTCTAGCTGCAACACTAAGGCAATAAGGACAATTGCTTTACACACATATCTAATAAGTAGTATCAATATTTCTTACAGAAAAGACTATCATGAATCATACTGTGGATGTAATCAGAACATGAAAAAGACATGCATTATGATGAGAAAGGATACCAAACTGAAATAGTAGATTCATTGTCAACAATTGCATCAAAAACTCATATTATTAGAGCAACAACCCTGTCATAAGTTCAAAAAACACAGGTCCATTGAACGTTGAACATCATAAACCATCATAGACGGTGTGACGTGTTTCGACCAGGCCGGTTCTAGATGAGGCAAAACCAGGTGCTGACATGTCAATAGATTACAGACAATCAATGATTTGGTCGCGGAAACCAACGACTTCGCCTAGGCGTAGATGCGGTCGTCAACGAAGGTGACAGCGTGGGGGAAGGAGAGGTTGAACCGGAGCGAGAGAGAGAAGTCTGCTTCAAAAATGTGGAGAGACCGAGGACTCGTTATGTGGCTGCGATGGTGTGGCCGAAGAGCTAGAAGACGGAGATTAGACTTATGATAGTAGGCTGAGAAGTAGGGGAGTGAGGCGACGTACATTAGGGTTAGAGAAGAGAGAAAGAGAGAGAGAGAGAGAGAGAGAGAGAGAGAGTGGGGTTCTGATAGAGAGAGAGGAAGAGAGAGGGGTGAGGAGAGAGAATTTTAAAAAATAGATATAAATATTGTTGTATTATTGAATACATAATTAAAAATGTGTTAAAATAGCTATATTTTAAAATGATGCTGTAAAATTGAAAACTTAAATAAAAAGGTATACCAGGTGTAATTTCCTCTTTTAAATTTCTAGAGCATGTATTTTGTACAATTTTTTCAAATTTTTCATATTTAATTATATTTTTTAAACAAATTAAATTATTTATTAAATTTAAATTTAATTTAGTGAATACTTTAATTGATAAAAGTACAAATATATCATAAATTAAAACTATCAAAATATAAATTAATACTCACAATTAATACAATCAAAGAGAGAGAGAAAAAAAAAATTAAAAAATTAAAATTTTATGATTTGCAGTAATTACTGTAGCGACCATATTTGGGTCGCTACAGTGCCGAAACCAAATTGCAATAGCGCAATTTGGTGTTCGGTTGGAATGAGCAATGCACAGTGAAATGCACTTTTTACTGCATTTTGCCGTGCATTGCAGATGCCCTTAGTATGGTAACTAGTTTTTATGCCCCTTTTTCTACAGATACCACATATTTTAAGAATCATAGCTTGAAACCTTTTGGAAACATTGGAGGATCATTTTCACCTGTGTGATTACTTGCAAAAATCAATAATAACTACTGGAGTAACATTAAGAGGAATAAAATGCGAGTGGTCGGCACTGTAGGCCACCACAATTTTTCAAAGTAATCTGATGCTTTAGTACATTTGTCAAGTAGGAAATTTTGCAAAAACAGATTTTTGCAGGTGAACTTCCAATTTTTCGTGGGGCAAGTCAGTGGAATTGGAGAAAATAGTTTTTATATGTGTTCATGGTTTTTCCCAAACAATACACACATGGGCGCCAATTGTTTATACTAAAATATTTGCTCAGGCCCAGTCGACTAAGTCGAGTCCCTTTGTCTCAAGTCGAACCCATATACCGAGAATCAAGCCCAATCCTTCAAAAAGCCTAGGGGAGTTAGTCTAGATTTTTAGGGGGGGCTATGCACAGTCGTAAACAGCCAGTGGAAGAGTTGGAGTGGGATTCCACCATAGCTGAAAATTTTGGCAGGAGATGAAAAAGAATTGGTTTGGCGAGAAAGAAAGTTTGTTAATGAGATGAGAGGCAGTAGCCAAATTTCCTGAAGAAGTTGATCTGATAGCAATGTATGAACTAGGATAGGATTTCAGCCAGTGGGAGTCTTTCTACCAATTGGATTCAGGAGGAATTCCACTGAGAATTAACTTTCCATTGGCAATTAACTTCATCTATAAAAGTGATGTTTGCCTACAGATTTGAGGACCCCTCATATTATATGACATTACATTATATTACACATTCCATGTGGTGTTCTATCTTTCCTTTTCTTTAGTTTTTGGCCTTCTCTAGCTTTCTTTGCCAATCGTTCTTATTTTGAAGTTCTCCACTGTAATTTTTTTCCTTCATTAATGAAATCCTCTTCATTTTGTTTTGTGAATTGTCTATCAAGGAGCAAAGAACATGTTTACAATAGATTCCGTCAATTTCTCTATTTGCAATCATCAGATTAAAGTTTAATTGAGCTATTTTAGTTTGGAAAAATTTTAAATTTCCTACCACGCTTGAAAAGAGCAGTATTATTCTTTCTTTAGCAAAAAAATAAGGAATCAATATCTTACTAGATACTTGATAGTGATGCAACTGATCATGTGACATGCTCTTTTTCTTGGTTTTCTAATTATAAACCGGTTGGTCATATGTTTTTAATCTACGAAATAAAACCACTGTGATGGTGACTCATATTGGCACAATTATGCTTTCTTCCTCACTAGTACTTACTAATGTGCTTTTTTTGGCCCCTTTTTCCAACACTTTAATATGTTATAGCAAACCCACTAAGGACGGTCCTTGTTGTTTGCTATTTCACAATGACATGTGCTTGATTCAGGACTCACCATAATTGACAATGATTGACAAGTTAAGCAATTATGGCTTGTATAATCTTATTCTTCCTGATTCAATTCTTTCTGTAAGTTCTGTTTCAGCTGTTCACAAGACAAATCTCTGCAATTCGATTAGGTCACCTCTCTAGAAAAAGATTGAAAGATATCGCTACTGCTAATTCAAATGTTCTCGATGATCATTTAGAACCTTGCACCTACTGTCATTTTTCTAAACAAAAAAGACTTACTTTTTTGCTTAGTCATTCAATTTCTAATCAACCTTTCGAGTTGATTCATACGGACATTTAGGGTCCAATGTCAATGTCTACTCACTCTCATCATAAATACTTCCTTACGATTGTTGATGATTTTAGCAGATGTACTTGGATTTTTTCTCATGGTTAATAAAGGCGAGGTAAGAACTCATTTATAGAATTTCATCACATATGTGAATGCGATTTCAGAGTCATGTTAAATGTGTCGGAATTGATAATGGTTCTCAATTCAACATGCTAGATTATTTTGCATCTCAAGGTATTATTCATCAGTGCACTATATAGCAAAATGGTATAGTGGAGCAAAAGCATTAGCATATTCTTAACATGGCTCCGGCTTTTAGATTTCATAGTTTCTTACCTGCTAAATTTTGAGGTGATTGTGTTTTACATGTTGTTTTTCTAAGAAACATATTTCCATCACCTGTTTTAGACAATAAAACACCTTATGAAAGGGGTTTCAAGTTGCACCAGTTTATTCGCATTTGAAGGTCTTCGGTTACTTGTGTTGCGTATCAATACATGATCAACATAGAACGAAACGTACTCCACGAGCTGGTAAGTGTGTCTTTTTAGGATTCAAATATGGTGTAAAAGGCTACAAAGTGATGGATTTGACAATTTGGTATATTTGCTTGTCTCTAGATGTCACTTTTTATGAGGATATTTTTCCTTACAAGTCACTTTCTACTGCTGATATTGATGACACTAATGATCCTTTCGTAAGACCTTTGATTGTTCTCCTAGTGTATCTACTTCACAGGACATGCATCCTTTCCCATGGGGACTTACATGAAGAAGTTTATATGAGGCCTCCTGAAGGATATAGGTACAACTTGGAAAGGTTCTTAAGCTATCCCTTTATGGGCTTCTGAGCTCGATTTTGATAATAATGTCCACAAAACATCTATGAAATAGATGCAAAGAGACAGAAATTGTTAATTGAGTCACCTACGCAATTAATGTACAAATTACATACGTAAATCAAGTGTAGATGGTGATCTAAGGGTGCAGACTGGGTTGACCAGTGGAGGTCAATGCGTGTTTCTATTGTGGACTCATGTTTGTATACACTACGCACGTTATGCCAGGGTTAAGAATGTAAAAATGTGAACATTGGAGGCAGCAAGTACCAGGTGTTTTCCTAAGCGTGCAAAATGGGAATTAAGCACTTAGATTAGCAGTGAAATTCTGGTGATCATTCTGGGTGCTTTTCTACGCATGTAAGTTTGGATCTATGCACTCAAAGGTTAATGATTTTATGACTGGAAGAAAGCTTGATTTCATTCAACACGTAGAGATTGGAAAAAAGGCACGTAAAGAGAAAAAAGTGGAATCTTGGAAAGATGGATCTTTGCACACGTAAGGGATTGCTTAAGATCACAAGTTACTACATGACAAAGGATGACAACCATCGTGACGCTCATCAAAATTTGAATTTGAATATTTTTGACACGCTGACGTGGAGAATTAAAGGTGCAAACTTGATAATTCGTAATGCACGTTATTCCAGAAGCTTAAGCGCATAAAGAAAGAAATCTATGAACGCAGAGCTTTGTTTAAGCGCGTAAGAAAGGGAAGATTTGAGGCCGAGAATATCTGAAGGAAAAGAGGCACATAGTTAAGCACGTAAGACTCTGAAGATTTCAAGAGGTACACACATAACTAATGTTATGCACGTAAAAGTGGATGACAACAAATTTGAGAAAAATTTGCATTTGTTTCACAATGGCTATATTCTTGATTCCAACGGACACATACTTCAATAGGCCTATAAATAGACATCTCCAACAACAGAGGAAGTCATAAAAACCTTGACTACACTTTACTATATTTATTTCTCATTTGTTCTCTCATTTTCTACTTTGTACCCACTCTTACTATGTTCACTTAATGTTATTCTTGGGTTGGGTTGAGCTTAAATTTTGTATTGCGGGATACAAATTCTAAAAATTAAAGTATTTGATTGAGGGTTAGATAGGTTTTCTTGTTGAGCCTTAAAAAAATAAGTGTGTGAGGTTTTTCCTATTTTGTTTCCTTGGAAAAATAAATGGGTGTAGGTTTCCTAGTTTGTTTTTCAGCAAAAACTAGAGGTGTAATGATTTTCTTATTGAGCCCATAAAAAAAAGGAGTGTAAGAGGTTTCTCTCCACTAGAAAGTGAGGAGATGGCAGATTAAAATTCTCGATGGTTGCTTGAGGAGTGGACGTATGTCAAGGAGGATCGAACCACTATAAATTGGATTTGTTTGTTTTTCAGCAAAAAATAGAGGTGTAATGATTTTCTTGTTGAGTCCATAAAAACAAGGAGTGTAAGAGGTTTTCCTTCACCCGGAAGTGAGGAGATGACAGATTGAAATTCTCGAGGGGTGCTCGAGAAGTGGACATAGGTCAATGAGGATCGAACCACTATAAATTGGATTTGTTCTCTCTTTCCTCAATCTCTCTACTTTACTTTACATTTATCTTGTATCATGTGAATTGAAATTTCGGTTGCTTCCGCATTTGTCTTTGATTTTGGCTTGAAAACAAATATTGTTGCATGTTTTGATTTGCAAAATATTTTCAACAAACTTTCTAAACTTCCTAAAACTCCAATTCACCCCTCTCTTGGAGTGTCATTCTTGGGACCTATAACTTGAACAAGCCAATTGTTAATGGCGTGCTAAGCTATTTTCAACATTGATTGACTGGGGTTTTATGTTGACTACTTTAGATCATTCCCTTTTGTCAAGAAAGCAAACAAATCCGTCATTGCACTTCTTGTATATGTGGATGATGTGATTGTTGGAATTCGTAACTAAAATATAACATTCATATAAGGATAATGCAACGGAAATAAAAAAAATTATCTTAGAATTCCACCAAGGATCCATACATATCGACATACATGATTAGGGTTAGGATTTTTACCTAAAAACCAAAGCTCGTTTGAGTGGATGAATGGAATGTTGATGTAGCTTTTAGTATGAACTCGAAACCCTTTCAACCACGTTACCTTTGTGCAAATGTGACCAATGGTATTCACACGAACGAACTTCCTTGGATTGGTGGAGTGTACTAACAATTAGAATCTCTATTCTAATTCTCACAAATAATTTTCTCTCTTTGTTTGTGACACTCACAAATTCTGCCAAGTCATGAAGAATATAACAAGGGTGTGCTCCTATTTATAGGCATATGGAAAACCCTAATGGGTGCACTAAGGTTAGCCAAAACCTTCTCTTTGTCCCTCAAGAATTCGGGAACCTAATCAAGGAAGAGTGTGCAGAATTTCTTCCTTGATTGGGTGCCGAATTTCCTCTTCCTTGGCCACCAAGGATTCAACCTCTCTCCTTTTTAGGAAGAGCGTGCTGAATTCCTCCTAGTACAACTAGGGTTTGCCTCTTCTTATCACACAAGAATATGCTTCCTAATTAATTAAGTAAACTAATTAGGGTGTGCTTCTTCTTGTCATACAAGAATAAGAACTCTTAAAAAATAGGAGTGGTGGCCGAAATTCCTAGGGCTTTATTATGTTATTAGGCTTTTAATTATATGATACATTATCATCAAATAAATCACTCTATTATTATATCTATGGGCCGAATTTATGTCACACATAAATAACCCCAAAACAATATTAATAAGTGAATTAAATCAAAAGCTCATTACATTAATGGATTATATCTTATATCATAAATAAGATATAAATTATAAAATCGTGAATTATTAATAATTAATCAAATTAATTATCCTAATAATTCATTTTCTAAACGAGAGAACTTTTGTAATCCAATCCAATTCGTTTTAGTGTGTGACCCAATAGGCCCACTCGAAATTGGCAATGGACCTCATCCCAAACACTTGGACCCAAAGTCCATAAGCGGTATCTAGTAATACATTATGACAACACAAAATCAAGTGGCATTGGTGATCCGAGTTAACCTTTCACAGTTTGATATTTATTCCTTTTGTCTCATGATATCTATATTAAGCATAAGGTATGGTCACATGTCAACCTTATGTTGCTTAATGTGTTTCTTGATCCAAAGTAGATTGATATACAAATGACATTGATAAACTCTTTTATCAATTCATTTGAGTATGCATGCATTCCATCAATCATACTCATCAAGTGACTGAAAGATATCACTCTTCGTAAGAGGAACAAATCCATCACTCTCACTATCACTTCTCTACAAAATTCATGACATATCCAATCATAGCCTTTGTTGTTACCCTGTTACAGATAACATTTGACTAAGTCAAAACATGCGATTCCTCATGTAGGAGTCGATAGTGAGTTTCAGTCAAAGGACTCAAACATCACCACTGTATAAAAGCTACTTGTGACATTGATCCATGAAGTGCTTTCATAGTGGGCTAGTCCAATACATGTTCCCTAACATGTATATATGCTCTAAGTGATATCCTATATCCATAATCAATAAAACATGATTATCCTCTTACTAACATACTAACCTTGGCTTGTTATCATTTCCATGATAACAATCGATTAAGGACTTTTAGAATATTATTCATTTTACCTTATGGTTTTACTATCAAATCACACTTGATGACATAAAAAAGAATAAAATATTCATGAAAGTTTTATTATCATAAACAATATAATATTTCATAGATATGAAATAAAATGCATCTTTATTAAATAATAAATGTAATGACAATGTATATCAATAATTGGACTAGAGCATAAAACTAACAGCGATTGTGATTAGTTTTAATGTGGATCTCGAAATTTAAATTAAGGTTCAAATATTATGGAGAACCCAAATAATTTATTAGCTTGGAAGTTGCAAGATTTAGACAAGGCATTCAGATCTGCTAAAAGAAGTGTGATATGGACTTATTAAAAGAAGCTGGATTTTTGGAATCAAAGTCCATGTTAACACCAATGGTTCATGAATGCAGATTGGTTAAAGATGGAACTCTACTAATATATCTTGCTTCTTATTGAAGATTGATTCGAAAGCTCCTTTAATTAATGTTGACTTTCGTTTTGATGATGATGTACGCAAAACATCCATGAAAGATATGCAAAGATGCAGATCATGTGAATTGTTACAATAAAACACGTAATGGAATATCAACGCACGTTGTCATAGGCAAAACTGACTCCTGCGCACGCAGATAGTGAGCTATGTGCACAGACATGGACACAAAGCACGTTGATGAGAAGGAGATCTCACTGGAACAAATCTTGCAGATCTACGCATGCAGAACATTCACAACGCACATAAATGAGACTTACATCTGATGTGGATTTATGCTGAAGGATTGTGAGGTGCATAACTCAACTTGTCAATGCACGTAGAATGAGCCAAATGTGTGATCTTTGAAGAGACATTTCTACACATGTTAAAGTCAAGCTACGCACGTAGACGAGCTGCAGATGTGGACAAAATCAAGATGTTCCTTAGGATTTGAATTTGAATATTCTCTGATATATTTGATGACATGGAGAATCAAAGGTACCAAATTGAAATCGACAACGCACGTAGAAGGTAGAACCTGGTGAATAGCTTACACACGTAGAGATGGGATAAAGCACATAAATGTTGATTTACACAAGGCAGTGACCACTGGAGTTCTGGCAATGCAAGTAGACTGGCTAGCAACGCACGTAGAACTCAGTTGGGTCAAGGGACTACACACGTAAATGGTTGTTATGCATGTAGAAAGCTGTGACATCATTTAAGAATAGAATTTTCTATTATCTCACAACGGCTACTTTGAGGCTTTCAACGGCTATATTCTATCAAGTGCCTATAGATAGATGTCCTACATCAGAAAAGATGTAAGAGAGACCTTTTCTAAGTTTCCTATTCATCTTCTCTCTCATCTCTACATTTTTAACCCATTTGAGATATTTACTTTCTATTATAATTCTAGGTTCGTGTGAGCTTAAATATGGTATATCTTGGGTTGATTTTGTAACAAACAAAGTTAATTGCTTAAGGGTAGATAGGTTTTCTTGTCGTGCCTTATACGAACAAGAACGGTTGCTAGTGCGACTTGGAAAACTAAAGGAGAGCAGTTTTCTAATTGAGCATGCAAAATCTAGAGGTTTGGTTCGCTTGTTTCGTCCACAAAATAAGGTGCAAAAGCAAGTGGTGTAAATGATTTCCCTCCACCCGAAAGTGAGGAGATAGTTGATTGAAATTTTGTAGTAAAGTTAGAGGAGTGGATGTAGGTCAAGGAGGACCGAACCACTATAAATCAGATTAATTTTCTCTTCCCTCAACTCATTTACTTTACCTTGCATTTGATTCATTTTCTGTAGATTGGATATTTGTCTACTTTCACATTTAACTTTGATTTTGGTTGAAAAGAACTTTGTTATTTGTCTTAGTTTGCGAAAGATTTTCAATAAGTCTTTCATTCTCTCTAAAAATCCAATTCATCCACCTCTTGAAGTGCCATTCTTGGGACCAACAATTGGTATTAGAGCTTATGCGCTTGATAATTTTTATTTTGGGTTAACACCCAAAGAGTTAAAGATTCCAAAAATGGCATCCATTTATGATATTTCTAGATATAAAGGTTTGGCTATTAATAGAGTTGTTTTCTTTGATTGCAGTGATTATACATATTGGAAATCAAGGATGATGGTATTCCTTAATTGGAAAGCTTGGATATATAGCAAGTTGTTGAGGATGGTCCATTTGTGCCAACAAAGGTAATAGATGGAAGAAAAGTGGAGAAGCCAAGAGAATAGTGGAATGACAATTATAAAAGGCTCACTTCCTACAATCGTAAAGCAGTGCAAATCCTTTATTGTTCCTTAAGAAAATCTCAATTCAACAAAATCTAACAATGTGAGAGTGCTCAAGTAGTTTGGCAAACATTAGACTGTTAGTGCAAGCCCTAGCCTCAATACATTATATCCAGATTATATTTTATATATAAATATTATGAGGCATTCTTTTATCTCATTATTATTCCTGTGCATGTTTAATTTGATAAAACATTCATGAATAGTGATTCTGCTTAAGTTATCAAATATGTGATTTGGATAGTAAAACCTTGAAGTATAAAAAAATACTATTCTAAATGTTCCTAGTCGATTATTGTCATGAGAATGATAATAAACCAAGACTAGTATGTACTCTGTAAGATGATCATGTTTTACTAGTCATAGGATAAGAGATATCATTCAAAGAACATAGAACATGTTAGAAAACAATGTTTTGGATCGATCCGCTTATAGGAATACTACATAGTTGAAAGGTCATAAGTATTTCTCATACAATGCTTATACTAGAATCTCTCGACCTGAAATCACTATGGATTCTTGGGTGATTTCTCGTATACTTTGACATATGCCTAACGTTATTTGTAATGAGTAACAAGTATGGGTATGATTGGGTATGCCATGAATCATGTTAAGGAACATGAGTGAAGTCAAGGGATTGCCACTCTCGAAGAGAGAGAAGATATCATCGGCCACTTGATTAGTGAAACTGAGTAGTGTATGGCGACACCCAAACAAAGTGATAAGTGTTATCATTTGTTTGACTTAGTCAGGATCACTTTTAGATTAATGAAATGTTTTAGCATAAATAAGGGTCATTGGTTTCATGCCTTATGCTAATTCTGATATCGAGAGGTAAATGGTTGTATAAGGTTGTAATTAGGTTATGTTGATTCGAAATTGACATTCATTTCAATTTGAGTAATCATAATGTCTTGCTAGAGACCAATTATGATTTATGAGTTCTAAATTAATTTTGGCCCCATTGCCAACACTGAATGAACCTATAGGATCTCACATAATAAAGATCTGGGTTAAGGCTAAGACTGTTTTATTGCCGAGCCATTAATTTATATTGATGATTAAAACATAATTAAATGGGCCAAGATGAAATTCGGCACACTTATTAGGCTCAATTAAGAATTCGGCCTTATGGTGTGTTAATTAAGAAGAGTGATTAATTAATAAGATTTAATTAATTACTTAAAAGGAAAGAAAAGGAAGAGAAGATTTTGGCTAGGGTTTCTCCCTTCCTTGCCGAAACCCTAATTGAGAAAAAGGAAAGAATTTGATTCTCTCACTCATTCTCCAGGTTTGGCTAGGGTTAGGGTTGAGTGACACTCCTATTTTTTCCTCCTTTGCTTTCTTGGCCGAAATACCTAAATTGGAGGAGAGAGAATTTGATTCTTGCACACTCCAAAATTCGGCTAGGGTTTTCCTTTTCCTACTCCAACCGAAACCCTAATAATCAATGGGAAGAGAATTTGATTCTCATACGATCCTTGCTGATCAAGGGTTCGACCACCAACTAAAAGAGAAAAGAAAATCATGTTTTGCTTCTTCTCTTTATATCCGAATTTCTCAAGGCAGTAATATAGTTGTTTTAGTGCTAGCACACATTAGCCTAACCAACGATCTTTTGTGTGTGTGAGAGTAGAGGGAAGTCGCCTTTTGGCAGTCCTTTTGTCAATTGCATTCGACATAAAGAAAGGAGGAAGGAGGAATCAATTCGGCCAGCCTTGGTTTTGGAGAAAATCGATTCGAAAAAATTTTGAGGTACACATATTCGGCTACCTTAATCTAATTACAATTACATATAGTGTTCCTGGGATGTTTCCTGTGTGACATTATTTTTGTTCCGCTGCGTTTGATGTTGTTTATTCGCATAAAAAACCCAAAAAAAAAGATTAAATATCGAACTGTGCATTAGGTTTTGTCAAGTCATCGAATTCTCTCATGTTGGGTAGTCAAAATGACTTGCTAGAATCTGCTTATGACTTGTGAGCCTAAATGATTATTTAGGCCTACTGCCAATATTGGTGGACCTACAGGGTCACACACTCACGAACTGTGCTATATATTTTATGATATGTCTTGCTATTATTTTATGATGAAATAATTTGTTTATAATAGTTTTAAAACAAATGAAAATTCATTTGATATAGTCAAAATAGTTTGTTTGACTTACTCAACAAAAGAAAGAGTCTCTTTGACTTAGTCAACTAGGAAGGGATTTGACTTGGTCAACATGGTAATTAATATTTATAAATATAGTGGGCCAAAATTTTATTTATTGAAATAAATAATAGGGCCGAATTATAGATATATTAATTAATAAAAATCTCTCTAATTGGTTTATCCTTGTTAGACTAGGATAAAGAAATTCTTGTTGGACAAGACTTAGGTTTTCTAGTGAGACTAAGACTAGGGTTTACTAATGCTTATAAATAAGCCTCTTAGCACACCCTAATAATCTCTTGCTTGGTCATCCACTTCACTTCAAGGAGAGAAAATATAGCAAGGTAATTTTGAGAGTGTCCTCAAAGAAATTCGGTGCTAGTACACTTGGGTGTGGATACCAGTAAAGGGCGTTGGCATCCTGCAGCATTTGTGACTAAAATCCAACAACATCTTCTCGTTCTTGTTTCACTAAAACAAGGTAAACACATGTTCCCTAGTCGGTTTTATCGAATTGTTTGAATCCTTGGTGGAGTTCGTGACAAAAAAAATTATCTTCCGCTGCATGTATGGTGTCACAGATTCGAACATCGTTCACGTCTATTCAAAATTGTGGTTAAACTGCGCATCTCTTGTAGTGAAATTTGAAATCCTACAACAGTCATTGAAGAATGTAAGAGGACTAGGCCCATTCCCACTATTCCATGACAAACGGTAGAATATGAGGTCAACAAGGTGTGAAACGGACGTCTCAACTCTTAAAACTAGCTTAGGGGCCATGAAGGTGCAAAAACACGCTGAAAATAAAGAGACTCGCGTCTCACTAATGAATGTGTGTTTCGTGGAACGATTTTCACATTCTTGAAGCTTATGAAGGACCAATCAAGTTCAAAACTTCAAGGATCATTTTCAATATTTTCCATCAAGTATGAAAGGCCATTTTTTATCAAAATTTCAATAGGAACACAGACTCTACACACTGATTAATATACAAGAGAATTCAAGAGTAATTTTCCTACTCTCCACATCAACACTTGCTAGAGCTTTGTGTGTTCTTCATTTTTTATCATTCCACAACATTAGTAACTTGAGCTAAATATCTGATTTGTTGAGAGAATCTCGTTGGGTTTAGAACCTTGTATAGATTGTGTTTTGAGTGATTGGATTGTTGGGTTTTTAGGTTGGAAATCAAATTGGGTTTAGTTGTTAGGTGTGATTTAAGCCGAAAATCAAATTGAGAGAGTTGAAAGTTCCCACTAAGCTAAAAGTGGAGATTGTAAAGTGTATAAGGAGCCATTGTGTGGCTTGTTAGTGCAAAAAGCTCAAGAAATTTTCTTGGGAAGTGGACGTAAGCACTTCAAGGAAGGTCGAATTGTTAGAATTCGTAACTAAATATGACATTCATATAAAGGATAACGCAACAGAAATAACAAAAATTTTTATCCTAGAATTCCACCAAGGATCCATGCACATCAGCATAATGATTAGGGTTAGGGTTTTCCATTGAAAAACCAAAGCTCGATTGTATGAACGAATGAATTTTTGATGTAGCTTTTAGTATAAACTCGAAACCCTTTCAACCATGTTGCCTTTGTGCGAACATGACCAATGGTATCCATACGAACGAACTTCCTTGGATTGATGGAGTGTACTAGCACTTAGAATCTCTATTCTAATTCTCACAAATAATTTTCTCTCTTTGTTTGTGACACTCACAAATTCGGCCAAGCCATGAAGAATATGAAAAGGGTGTTCTCCGATTTATAGGCATATGGGAAAACCTAAATAGGTGTACTAGAGTTAGCCAAAACCTTCTCCTTGTCCCTCAAGAATTCGGCCAACCCTAATCAAGGAAGAGTGTGCTGAATTTCTTCCTTGATTGGGTGTCGAATTTCCTGTTCCTTGGCCACCAAGAATTCGACCTTTCTCCCTTTTAGGAAGAGTGTGTCGAATTCCTCTTCTAGTCCTACTAGGGTTTGCCTATTCTTGTCACACAAGAATATTTGCTTCCTAATTAATAAAACCTTCTTTAAAATTCAGCATACTCTCCTAAAATATAGGAGGTAAAATTCGGCCATCACTCCTAAAAAATAGGAGATGAATTTCGGCCAACACACCAAAACCTGAGTCCCATGTGAGCTAGGTTTTTCTACCCTTGTCCAACAAGTATATGGATTCCTAATCCAATAAGTAGGTGTGCCAAATTCTTTAAGGCTTTATTAATGTTTGTTGGG